>JAVCKT010018900.1:3525-17519 GCA_032273925.1 Rhynchotus rufescens | reverse complement strand
TTGGACAGAGAGGAACTTCGTGAGGTTTAACAAGGATAAGGATTTACAAGCAGGATCCTGCACCTGGGAAGGAATAACCCCAGGCATCTGTACACAATAGAGGTTGACCTGATGGGTAGCAGCTACAGCTATGGAGAGAGAGAGAGTGGGGGAGAAATCTGTGAGTCCTGGTTGACACCAAGTTAACCATGAGCCAGCAGTGCCCTAGTGGCCAAGAAGGCCGATGGGATCCTGGCCTGCATCAGGAGCAGTGTTGCCAGCAGGTCAAGGGAGATGATTCTGCCCCTCTACTCAGCTCTGGTGAGGCCTCACCTAGAGTACTGCGCGCAGTTCTGGGCTCTCCAGTATAAGAGGGATGTGGAGCTTCTAGAGAGGGTCCAGCAGAGGGCAACAAAGATGATTAAGGGACTGGAGCTCCTATCTTACGAGGAAAGACTGAGTTGGGCCCGTTTTCTCTGGAGAAGGTTGAGAGGGGATTTGATTAATAGGTATAAATACCTGAAGGGTGAATGTAAGGAGGAAGGGGCCAAACTCTTCTCAAGTGTTCGTCAGTGACAGGACAAGGGGTAATGGGTGTAAGTTGAAACACAGGCAGTTCAATCTCCATGTGAGGAAGATCTTCCTTCCTGTGAGGGTGACAGAGCCCTGAAACAGGCTGTCCAGGGAGGTTTTGGGTTTTGGATTCTCCTTCTCTGGAGGTCTTCACAACCTCCCTGGATATCGCCCTATGCCATGTGCTGTAGGTGTGCCTGCTGGAGCAGGGTGGTTGGACTAGATGATCTTTAGAGATCCCTTCCAACCTCATCCATGCTATGATTCTGTAATGCTGTAATTGTACATCTCATCTGGGTAAAATCCTGTGCACTTCACAACCTGTAACATCAACTTGGGATCTAGATTCAACATCATCTCCAAGAAAAGAGTTAACCACTGAGTTACCAACACTGTTTCTTCCAGGAAGTTTTTCTTATTACTCTTCTATCTAGAACATATATATAAGAAAGCTCTCAAGCAGGCCAGATACAGCAATCAAAGGTGGTGCTCTCCCAGAAAAATTTTTCTAAATGTGGTTATCACAAAGATTTATTCTCTCAGATTTCTTAAATTATGTTATGATTTTCATGCTTTTTACTTGTGATAAAATTGCTGCCTCTAACCTGACCTAGGTTTGCAAGTTCAAGCTGTTTCCCTAGGGCATAGACAGTAGTATTTTTCCTCATTTATATTTCTCACAATTCATTTCAGTTTGTCTTAATTTTATTTGTGAAGCAAATGGAAGGATATATTGAAAAAAATAGAAAGATTTATTTAAAGAAATATAGATGACTACTAATCTAGTAAATACTATGAGTTTTATTATGACTACTAATATCTTGTTGGGAGATTACGAAACCTTAATTTGCTACTTTTAACCTAAGTTAAAACTTATTCTAAAGTCTTTTCTGTAATAATAGCGATAAAACCCCACAATTCCGATTTTTTTTCTATTAAATGGTGCAGAATTCACATGTAGACTTATATCAGTTTAAAACATGTAGTGAAGAACTGATTTGTATCTATTTTAATATGTCCTCTCTTTCATCACAGAGAAGAAATTCTGGTTAGACTCTGTGATGACCCTGCACTGGCATTGCTGAATATTTTCTCAAGTGTTCTAGCTGGCGTAAATATGCAATACTACATCCCACAGAGGTGTTCCACTGCATTCTTGACATTTTTTGGTCAAATTGGCTTTTGAGTTTTAGCTACCTTTTCCCTAAAACCATTCAGTTTCTTTTCAAGGATGGGAAGTGAAACCAGGTTCCATTTCTACAGCTTGCAGTTTCCAGTAGGAAAAATCTCCATTCCCCAGCCAGATCGAAACCACGTACACAAACAATAAACTCTGCACAGTATAACCCCACCACAGATAAAATACAACTATGTAATAAGATAAACTGGAGAAAAAAAAAAAAAAACACTCATCTGTAAGACCTTCCTTTTGCAGAGGTTTATGAAGTCATCTTTGGACCACTGCAATGCCTATCAGAAGACCTAATTTCACATCATGTGAACCCTACATGCCTGTATTTAAGCCTAAATTCAATCCCTTTCTCTTATGCTAGGATCAGATACAGTATCCTTGACTAAACCGTGAAAGAAAGGCATCTCATTATCTTCTGAGAATACATTTAAGTATTGATTTTTTTCCCCACACAGGAAAAAAACCCTCAAAATACAAATGTTGTGTTCTATCTAATGTTTTACTCAAACATTTTGTTCATTTGATTGTTTGTTTTAATGCTTTTAGTCCAACATTTTCCTCTCCTGTTGGAGCTTAGGCCATGCAATCAGGTTGCCCCTTGTTGGTCTGAGCTCTAAGGTTGAGCTCTGCCCAAAACCTTAGACTAAGTGAGGGACAGCTGTCTAAGTACCTGACAGTAGCACAGAGCTCACTGCAGCTGTGGGGCAAATGTCTGTTTATGCAAACACCTGTGTAGGTTTTAAGGCGTGCATTGGTACTGTGACTATTCTATAGTCAATACTAAACAATAGTTTAAAGCCAGACTACCTATACAAACTGCAATCGTATTTAAATCACAATATAAGCACATGCTAATTTTCCTTCTCTATTCAATATTTCTCCTGTCCACAACACCTTGTTCTGATTTTCCTTCTTTTTAATTTGAAAAACTGTTAGGTATATCCCAGAACTCCTGGGCTCCCTTGAACCACCATCTCTTCTCAATTGCTGCTTATTTAGAATGTCTATGCTAAACAGAACAGAAAACTATCCAGGCACATATAGTTTTATTTATTTTCCAGATCATACCACTAAAACTCAATTTTCCTTGTTACATCACTAAACAGTGTATTATCTAGTTTTATAAAATGGCCCAATACGACTTCAATAACCACTAGTATTGTATATACAATGTAAGAACCATCAGTCTAAAGAGACTTTTCACAGACAAATGTTTTTTGTTTTGTTTACATGTATAGTCCATGGAAAGGATACTACCTGCTGTTCCTTGGTTATGTTTTAGTGGGCTTCATTCACTACATCATTGATCTTATGGACAAAAACCCTGAAACACAAATACCAAGCTCCATCTCTAGAAACATCTTACAGTCAATCACAACTTGCTCAGAAGTTTCTTTATCTAAAACATACAGATATCTGCCTTTTAAATTTCTGTTAGTCGCCTACCTGTACTGATCTAATGATGTCTAAATGCAGAACACTACATTTTTAGCTGGGTTCAGGAAGAATGTGAAAACGATTAACAGCCCTTTTAAACCCTTTTGCTATGTAGTTCTGTGAAATATACTCATGGTTCACAGACGTCCAGTGCTGTGACAAGTCAGGTCGACTAAATTTTCTTCATACATCAATAAAACAAAATGTTGCCCATTTATGACTCGTAAAACTTTTATTCTGCTATACTTTTGTCTGCTCCAGAACAGTTATCTCCAGAATGGACAAACAACAAGAAAACAATCAAACCCATTTTCTTGAGACTAGTTATCTTTGATTCTTCTTTAATATGCAACCATTTTCATCCTTGTTCCCTGTATTCTCAGAAGTAATTCTGAGAATTTAAATAAATATTTCATTCGAATAAAAAGACTAGCAGAATTACCAGAACCCATCATCAGCTTTCCACTTGCCACTTCACTGAGTATTCTACCTAGTTTTGCATTTATATATACTTCCTAATACTTAAATTAAATACTTCAGTTAAACATTGAAATGATTCTCAATCAGTATTAAAATCTTTTCTTTATTGTTATTTGACATACAGGAAATCAAAAGACATGGGCAGGCAAGGAAGAGTCAGCATGAACAAACTTTGAACCCATGGTTAGACTTTGTAGTCTGCCTAGGTGTATAGTAACATTCTAGGCATTGAGAGATTTTAAACATGCCTTGGAGATGAACATTTCAAGACAGGAAGTTACTTGTGGATAAAAGTATATTTTAAAATAAACATATTTTCCTGACAAATATTTTTATGAGACAATTAGAAGCACTTCCCATAGAAAATAAGCAGACACTGATTCACTTCCAAGCTGCTAATGAAAAAATAAGGGCTCAGAAGAAAACAAAGCAGACAGGAACAATACTGTTGATATAAATGAATGAATACATTCCATTGACAATTCAGTTTGTCAGTGAGAGTCTAAATAGTCGAGAAAATAGTCAATGTAGGGAAAAATAAGTTTCCTGCTGAACTCTGGCATGAGTTAGAGCATCAAGATGATAGTTTCAAAATACTTTTCAGCAGCCAAAGCCACTAAAATGCTTTGCTTTACAAATAAAAACATTTATTATGTTTACAGATAGGAACATAGTTTTCAAATAGAAACATTTATTTCACTTTTTTTTGATAACATTGAAAGATATCATTATGAAAATATTGAAGTATAGTAATATAATATTATACTTTAGATGTACAAAACAAATTAAATGCAATATGTGATATTACATATTGATTGAATATCATTATAATACAATCTGCCTTAGATCAAAAACTAGCATAATGATAGTCTATAAGCTAAAATGACTGTGTTTCAAAGTGATTCCATAAAATGTACAGACTGAAATATTCATTGGAAATATTCTAATATTGACAAAACAGAATTTCACAGCAAAGACTATTCACTAACTCTCTGAAATATTCTTGGTTCCTTATGCTAAGAATGACTAATGATGGGTTATACATTATCATAACTCATAAACTCATAAGAAATCTCATTTTATACACACTGCAAGATGCTTAGATGCTGTCCTGCCATTAGCAGTGACTGTGACACACAGAGACACATATCCAGTATTTATAGTTTCTTTTGTTCTGGCTTTGGATGCCTTTGCACTCATATCAGGTCATAAGGATCCTAGTACAATATAGAATTTCTGGAAAATAGTTTAATTGCTCACTGACATTATCTTGTGTGTAATCTAATTAGAAATGAAGATTTTGCAGGTCTTCCAATTTATGAAACACTTATATGAAACAATTTATGAAGCACGACATTTATTAGTCAGTGAGAGAATATCATCATATTTAATCCTCACAATATGATAGGAAAGAATGGTATTCTTCATTTCTAACTTTAACCACATGAAAGTTAGATGTTGCAGTCTGAGCTATTGACCTTAAACTCTCTCCGTGGTCAGAGAGAGTGGGTAGAGAAAAATAGCTATTTCACATGACAATTCATCTGACCTTTCTTAGGTGCATATTTTAAGATGAAATGCATTATCCTCTAGGGATTTAAAATAAGATAAGCTGTCATCTAGAAATTAGATATCTACATCTAACCTAATCACCTGAGGCTTTCTCCTGTAGTCAATGGAGAGAAATAGGCTTCCTCAGATGACCTTCATCATGACTCAAAGAAACTAACCTTCTGTGATAGCCTCTGTTAGGCCACATCACTAGGAAGTGTAGTAGCAGGCTAAAATCACTGAATCCAGGCAAGTGAGGTAATTCAATAAATCCATTGATGAGTGCAACTGATTACTTCCTGAATCAGTCATTTCAAATGCTCTAATCAATCTGGCCTGGTAGGTTATTCCCTAATTTCAGCATAGTATCACATTTTGTGCCTGTTCTCTACCACAACCGTGATGCAAGTAGGGATCATGAATACGCCTTCTGTACACAAAGAGCTACAATACATCCTATTTGTATTTTTCTCTGAATTAAAATTTTTTGTTACAATGTTAAGGGTCTGAATTAGCTGCATTAACTTCAATGCAATTACTGTGAGCAAGAGGCAGTATAAGAGCATTGAAGCAGAGTTTGTGAGTCCTCCGTTAACTCACGACAGCTGTTTAGCTCATCTTCAATCATCTGTATTTTTGGCAATCATGTTTTTGGTCACACTACTCTGGCAAAGATTGCTGTTCTAGATGATACCTATGATCCACAGAGGCTTCTGTGGAGGAGGATTAATTGTTCATTACCTGCCTTGTATCTATTCTCTTCTGTATTCTCTTCTTGTTCCTGTTTGCAAAATGATACTTGACTACTCATAAGAAACATAAGAGTAGGATATGACATAGCTGAATTATATCAGAATTAACATCAGTCCAAAAGCAGTTATAACATCATAGTCATGAAAAACTAGAGCAGGTAGAAAGTGCTTTGCATTCTCAAGTTAACAGGCTCTTAGCTATCTGTGCCAACAACTAGAGCAGACCCCTAGGAAATGGCATGAAACAGAATCTGTTTCTAGTGGCATATTCATTTCCACTACTTTGTATCTCAGCCAGAATGAATGTCTTTCTTCTAGATAGTTTCTTTTATTCTGTGTGAATTTCTCTCCTTTTTAATTCATATAAAATTTCCACATCGCAAGGAGCCAGCAACACAAATTTCCCCAGTTTAATGACACATTCTGTGAAGAATCCCCTCCCCATGTTCAGTTGCTACTTTTATTTGATTCTGCCTGTACTTATGGTCAAAAAGATACAGTCTGATTGTTCCCTATTAACCTCTCTCACGAGGTCATGAGGTTCAATAAGGACAAGTGCAGGGTCCTGAACCTGGGGAGGAACAACCCCAGGCACCAGGACAGGTTGACCTACTGGAGAGCAGCTCCGCAGAGAGGGACCTGGGAGTCCTGGTTGACACCAAGTTAACCATGAGTCAGCAGTGTGCCCTTGTGGCCAAGAAGGCCAATGGGATCCTGGCCTGCATCAGGAGGAGTGTTGCCAGCAGGTCAAGGGAGGTGATTCTGCCCCTCTACTCAGCTCTGGTGAGGCCGCACCTGGAATACTGTGTGTAACTGGGCTCCTGAGCATAAGAGGGACGTGGAGCTCCTAGTGAGGGTCCAGCGGAGGGCAACCAAGATGATTAAGGGACTAGAACATCTCTCGTATGAGGAGAGACTGAGTGAACTGGGCCTGTTTTCTCTGGAGAAGAGAAGGCCGAGAGGGGATCTGATTAATATATATAAGTACATGAAGGGGGAATGTAGGGAGGAAGGGGCCAAGCTTTTCTCAGTGGTGGCCAGCGACAGGACAAGGGGTAATGGGTGTAAGTTGCAACACAGGAAACTCCATCTCTATGTGAGGAAGAACTTCCTTCCTGTGAGGGTGACAGAGCCCTGGAACAGGCTGCCTGGAGAGGTTGTGGAGTTTCCTTCTTTGGAGATCTTCCATACCCACATGGATGCACTTTTGTGCCATGTGCTCTAGGTGTCCATGCTGGAGCAGGGGGTTTGGACTAGGTGATATCCAGAGATCCCTTCCAACCTTAACCATTCTGTGATTCTGTGATAGCCAGAGCCATCTGAGATATGCTGGGGTATCTGCCATGTCCATATGAGGCTGGCAGGTAACACATAGCACCTAAGAGAGCTGAACTGTTCTGCAAATGGTACTGGAGGCCACGAGGGTGCCCACAAGGCATCTCAAGTGTCACCAGATGAGCATGTTAAGGCAACTAACGCACATCCTATGGAGTCCTGGGAGCTGTGGCTAACCACAGGGATATCTATCTACTTCAGCGTGAGATGCTCTGCAGGCATCCATCGCGTTATCACAGGATACAAGCACCAGTTCAATGTCGTCTCCCAGGGCTTTACACCACCTACATTCTGGCTGGCAGGCTGACTCCAGTGTGAGGAGATCCAGCAGCTTTGCAAGCAAAACAAGGCTGGTAGGGGAGTGGGAAAACGCCTTCGAGTTCTGCACAGAGCTGGCTTGAAATACCTGAAGCCATGAGCTGCTCAGCCTTGCAAGGCCAAACCTGCTCCCTCTTCTTTGCCTGCTTCTGTGGAACAATTAGGAAGAAATATACAGAAGGTTTTCAGCTAACGTTAAAAAAAAAAAAAAAAAAAAAAAAAAAAAAAAAAAAAAAGACAGTCATTTTTTCCACTTCATAGGGATTTTGGGTGGTTATTCTCCTCCAAGCAGCAGTCATTGTTAAAAGCAAGCACCAAACACCAAAGAGGTCAACAGCTCGTCTCAGAAGTAACAACAGTATTCATCAGTCCCTGGCACGGTGCATGAACCAGGGGGATAAAATCACTTTAAATCCACATTTTGCACGTACAGAAATTGGGAGTGAGAGGAATTCCAAATCCCCCAGGTTGAGCGTTGAAAGCCCAAAGCTCCCGTGAGGAGAGGTGTGATGCATCCCAAGGCATTCGAAATGCAGCTGGGAGCAGCGCGTGGGAGCAGCGGGGCCTCGGGTCGGCACACTCTGATGCACCAGGCAAAACATTTCGTATGCTATTTCCAAACTAACATAGAGTGTCACCTTCACAGCTCTTTACCCCAGACACAGCTGCATTTCAGTGACGAGGGAAATGGCCTCGTTAGAGAAGAGTCAGATCTACATGTTAAAAAAAAAAATCATTTTGAGCTACCTGTATAAAAAGAGATTTGTTAAGGCAAGGGGAAGAGGGAGGTTTTTCTTTTTACTGTGATACATTAGCAGGAGCCTTATGCAAGTGTCACTGAGGGAAGCAAGATCAGAAACAGATGTGGAGCATAGCTACCAACAGGATGTGAAAATAAACTCATTACCCCATCTGCCCACCGCAAACAGTGTGAAATTGGCAGCAAGCAACGAATGAAAATCCAGACAAATGGTCTTTTAAAGAGAGCAGAGGGAGCTGGAAGTTCTGCTGTTAGAAAAACAGAGGCACGGAAAGCCCAAGACCCAAAGAACCCATTAAACAGCCCAAAACCCACTGACCTGAGATGAGTCAGGGCAGAGGTGGAGAAGATTCCCACAGTGCAGAGGCTCCAAGGGGCAATTTTTGAAGACCGTTCTGTCTTTGGGGGAGATCAGGTTTTGCTTTTGTCCCTGCCTGTGAGGAAGCCCCATCTATTTCACCAGTCACGGAGATTTTTTTTGTTTTTTTTCCCCGAGAGGAACTATCTTAATGGTGCATAAAATTACTCTCCTGGGGGTAGTGTGAGGAGAAAATCGTGGTGTTATGTTGTCTCCGTTGCAAAGACATTGCTAACAATAAAAGCCCCTGAATGATTTGGTTCTTAAGCGACATGATTATCGAATGGGTCGTTCGTGATGCTCCAGTTAAAGTTGCTTCGAGCACCTCTGTCATAATGTCCAAACGGGACTGTTTTATGCTTTCAGCTTAGGCTCTAAATATTCACCCCTGGCCTTTGCTCGGTGAAGCAAGAATCAGCTTAAGGATATATTTACTTAAAATTTTGCAGGAAAATTTCTCAAATGGTCAATCTGCGTGATTTATTTAAAGTGGGATCCCCAAAGTATTTTACAGCTTCTACAGGCTGGCTGTGTTTATAACTGTCCTGGGGAGTATCTTCTGCAATTCATGTAGCGGAGAGGGGAAAGGAGGGTCATAATTCCTATTTTAACCTACTTTTCCAGCTGCTGACATGGCACTGACAAAGTCATATCTCCTGGAATGAAATCTGCCATGCTTTATTTTAGTCCAGAGGAGATTGTTTGGAGAAAGCTGGGGCACAATCTGCCCCTATATTTCTCAGTGAGGAACACAAGTCAATTTTTCTTTTTTTTTTCCTTTTTCTTTCTTTCTTTTTTTTCTTTTTATTGAGTCTGTCTAGAAATGTTGTGCATGGAAAATTCAACAGTATCTGAAAACAGAGATTTCAGCTTCAGCTTTCTAGGTCTCAGAGAAATTGCGAAACAAATGATGTTTCAGGAAAAGAAATGTTCCTTGGGTTCATATTTCTTTAAGATCTGACAGTCTAAAACAGTTTCCTACAGGTTGCAAATTGTTTCTCTCTCCACATTTTGCCAGATCCAAAAAGGTTTTGAGAGCTAAATAAGCCAGGTCTATGAATAAATAAGGGGTAATGGAACTCAAAAATCGAGGTGTTTCAAGATTTGAGACAACTGAAAGCTTGGTGTTGGCCATGAGGCACTTCAGAACAATCTGGAGGAAAATAAATTCAAAATAAACAAAACCAAACTCCAGTGCTGCCTTCATCAGCAAGAACAGAAACAGCTCCTTCTAAACCATAATGCTGTGAGGGCCATGGGAAGAGATATTGATAGCCTGGGCTCAAGGACTGAACTGGGAGGAATAGTAGGGTTAAGTGCATGCAGAAATTCAGGGCATGGGAGTTAGCAGGTGGAAGGAGAAAAAAAAAAGACTACGGAAATTGATAGATTCCTGTAGAGAACAGGAATCTAATGAAGCCCTCAGTGGTGAAGATCTGGGTGCCACATCTATCCCACAGAAGATTTTTAATGTTATCTAAATCAGTTTTCACTAAAAGAAGACCTTAGATGCCCTCAAAGTTTGGAAGCCTGTACTCAGCATGATTTCCCCTCTGTGCCACTGGTGTCCTACTAGCTACTCTCTGAAGTAGAAAGGAAGCAGAATGATGTGAGGGATAATCACTTCCTTTGGGAAGAGTTTGAGAAATCCTCCTTCAAGGTCTTGATAGCAGCTTATGTTTTTCTAGTACAGTAGGAAAATGAAATGATGTAATATACATTGGGACCAATTGTCCCCTTCTGAAAGCCAGGTTTCCATCTCTGTCATACCCCAAATAGTGGTGCAGCCAGCCTCATTCATACCAACATGTTGTGTTTGAGGTGCAAAATCACAAGGTATGTTGTGTCTCCTTCACATCCCTCTGAGTTCCTTCCACCTGGTCCTGCTCCTCCCTAAAGTTACTGCACAGAGTTGCAACACACTTGGTTGGCCAGTTGCTGTCAGTCCTACCAGGATGGCAAGTCAAGAGTAGGATGGGAGAGTCTAGATATTTACAAGGCATTTACTCTCCAGCTGGGGAGACCATCGTGCTATCTGCCCATTTGAAGACTTCAAAAGCAGGGTCACTGCTTGTGGGGTGTATGGTGATGAAGGGGATTTCTGTCTTTGTGTGTGAAGCAGACATCCTCGCCTGGTGCAGCCTTGAAGAGGAGCAGTTCATTTCCCACATGAGGTTGCTCCATCATCTCACAGTCATTCTCCATTTCTCTTTCAGAAAGTATGGCGGAAGCTGTTGGCTCGGGCAGGGACTGCCTTCAAGCAGGAGAGTCCTGCACCAACGACCCCATCTGCAGCTCCAAGTTCAGGACCCTTCGGCAATGCATTGCGGGCAACGGAGCCAACAAGTTGGGCCCCGATGCCAAGAACCAGTGCCGGAGCACGGTGACAGCCCTGCTCTCCAGCCAGCTGTATGGCTGCAAGTGCAAGCGAGGCATGAAGAAGGAGAAGCACTGCTTGAGCGTCTACTGGAGCATCCACCACACGCTGATGGAAGGTCAGTCAAGGAGCAGGGATCATTTCCTTCAGGTCTTCCTAAAAGGGAGGAGCCACCGCAATAAGAACTTTCTGTAATATGAACTTTCTGCAGAGCTACCTAGCAGCAAAGTAGAGGGCAGAAAGGTCTTTGCTGTATGATCCCTTTCCATCTTAGGACACATTGATCCATGCAATAATGGCATTTTGAACCCTCGCCCTTTGGCCAGGATTGAAGGGGGAATGGGATCTCCCAATCTCATAATATGGGGGTCATTATATAGAAAACAAGAACCAGCCCTTGCTTTGAACCTAAAGTAAAAAACAAACAAACAAAAAAAGGAATTTTACTTTGGGAAGGACCAAGATGTCTAGGGTGTTCACAGAACAGCTTATCCATAGGTCTCTCTTGGGCTATTGGAACACATCTCTACCTTCTTTCTAGATTGAGGAACACCTACCTGCTCTGGCCAGGGCGAACCTAGGGTATGGTCCTGCAATGCTGCAGGAGAATATGACAGGAAATACGGCGAAATTCGGTAAATTTATTCCCTTTGAGAATGGAGATGTCCTTTATCAATTCAGACATTATAATAAGGTTGAAATCCTAAGGTTCTGCCTTTCATTTTTTTTTCATTCTGGCCTTTTTCATGATGTTCCCAGGATGCCTTGAAATCTTTTTCTGAAGAGATATAGGGCATGCAGAGTATGATTTTCATTTAAATAGATGTTAGCCAAGACCCTGAGAGCCAGAGATTTTATAGAAACCCTATATAAAGTCTAGGCACTGAAGAAAAAATATTGTGAACTTAGAAAAAAGTCTCCAAAGATTGCAAGTGCCCTAGTGTCTTTGGGACAGAGAAGATTTGAAGCAAGTGACATCAACCTGGAATTTGAACTGTGCCCAGAGCCAATACTTAGAAAGTTTGGATTTTGACATTTTTTAAGAGTCGTCATAAAAACACAGCTCAGTGACCATAACTCTTCCATGTCAGGCTGGTGAGTATTTTATGCACCATGAAAATTAAAATGGGGAATAAAACAGAACCTTTCAACCACAGGCTGCGAAAAAGACTAATAAAATGCGGCCAGTCGAAAGTTGAAAGGAAAGGTTCAGAGGTGATAAGATAAGCCAAAAGATCAAGTAAAACAAAGAAGATGAAGAAATAATGCCCAGGCTTACCAGGATGGGAACAGTTCAGTCAGGTTCCTGGAAAGCTTTCAGTACCAGAGCTTGCAGGGAGGTGAGCTCAGCAATACGAACTGATGGGGAAATAGGAGGTCTCATCACCTAGGATCCAACCCTTTTCCTAATTGCTTACCAAATGAGTTTATTATTTGCACTGATGCCTCGGAAAGTGGTGGCAATCTGGCTTCTCCATCCCTCTCAAGAATTTGAGTCCCAATCTTCCATCATGTTTTTATGTTGGAAACTTCTGGACCCAGATGTTGTTTGATTCGATTTCTTTTTCTTTTCCCTGTTTTTGAGTAGAGAAATTCCAGGTGCATCCCAGGAGTCTGAGATCCAGGTGTGAACAGTGTGGCTCACGGGGGACCATAAGAGACTTGTTTCTGGAGACCAAGACTCTCTCCTCCACTTCTCTGTTTGCTGTGGTGCCCTGACCCTGTGCATTTTCGAAAGTGCCAGGTTCATTTGCAATGCTGATTCACACTCCCAGACCTTTAATTTCCCTGGTTTAATTTCCCGGGGGAAATACATTTCATAATAGTCACATGTCCTGAAGTCCTTATACATGTTTAATTGACTGAGAAAGGCAGCCAAGCCGCGTGCTCCCTTGTAGGGCTTATTCTTTCAGTCCTACTTACCCAGGAGGATGCAAAAAGCTTCCTAGAAGCCCTCTTATAAAATCAATTGTGGAAGTGCGTGCTCGGGGAATTTACAAAGCATACTATTTACTCTGCTTCTCTGGAACGCGCCCGTGTTTAGCCACCTTCCCATTTGGAGACACAATAACACGATGACAACTCGATAACAATTCTCTGATAAGGTGCTATATCATCAGGACATAAAACTGCTACGCTGGAACATACAAATGGGCCCCTCTCCAGTCAGTAACGACGCGAGATATTTCAAGGAAGGTGTAAAGCTGCCTTGTAATGCACCTGTGGTAATTGCACTGGGCTGTGTACCCTGGGAGACATTTCTTCCTGACCGCAGCTGGTGATCAGCATATGCCTGGAGCAGGAGGTTTGATAGTCCTTTTATCCCAGCCAGTACATCTGCTGCCTCTGTCCATACCCATCTAAGTGTCTAATAAAAAGAAATGATACTGAGGTATTTGCTTCAATAATATTCCGTGGTATCCATCAGGATGACGGGGCATTACAGACCATTGAGCGGATGAAAGGGAAGCACCGATTGAATAAAATTAGCTCCCCTGCAACTTAAGAATTAAGATGGGGAAGTTTTGGACAGAGCTGTGGGTCACTAGCTCCACGTCAAGTAAGAAAGGGCTGTTGGCAAGGAAAAGGAGTGAGGTGTTAATAAACATGAAGACTTGTGCACATTCCCATGCACAGTCTTGCCTGTGCATATTTCTTGCCTTCACCACAAATACACTGGGACAACTGACCCAGGGAAGGCCATCTAGAAAACAGCAAGAGTGATAGAAATGGGTTTAGAAATGAGCACACGTGGGCTGATAGAACTACGTGCATGCAGGGAGTTGATGGATTTAACTCTGTCCATGAGCAAGAACCTGTGTCATAGTCTGGGGTCCTAAGAGGCAAACTTCATAAAGGGACCAAGGACTTGAATCCAAGGT
>JAVCKT010018899.1:0-11658 GCA_032273925.1 Rhynchotus rufescens | reverse complement strand
TTGTGGAGTCTCCTTCTTTGGAGATCTTTAAAACCCGTTTGGATGCAGCCCTGTGCCACGTGCTCTGGGTGACCCTGTATGTACAGAGGGGTTGGACTCGATGACCTCTGAGGTCCCTTCCAACCTTGGGCATTCTGTGATTCTATGAAAACTAACACGCTGTTAGTTGTGGGGAGGAGGAGGAAGTTACCAACTTGCTAACGTTGTGTGTGCTGTGACGTTGTCTCTCAGCCAGCCGTGTACCTCCGAGTTAAGAACCGCGCGCAAGGCAAGTACCTGACGGTTGCCGGCAGCCTGGCAGACATCCGAGCCACGTCCGTGTGCGTGTCGCCGTACAGCGGCCAGAGCACTCAGATCTGGCACTACTGGCGCGGGCTCTTCAAATCCAAGGCAAGTTCCCACGGGCTGCAGCGGGGCTGGGTTACCTGCTGCCCTTGCACCTTCCCTTTTTGCCCTTTACCATCGGCCAGCCTGAACACCTGGGGAGCTTCTGGCCTCCTTGGTTTGCAACCCAAATCTCTCATCCTTTAGAGACACGTTCGATCTTCTGCTTTGGCAAGCCTGTTGTCTTTTCCATAGCTGTCTGCTGAGACCGGTGTTCCTGGAAGTAGGCACCTGTTTTATCTTTATAATAAAGATAAATATCTTTATAAATCCTTCATTTAGGAAAGTTTGTTATCTCTATACGGTTTGCAGTTTCTCTAAAAGGTATTATATGAAGAAAGGCTGTATGGGACTTTGCATAATGCTGTATAATTGTTATTAATAATTGTTATTAATATAAGCAATACTTAATATAAGCAATATCTGAAGTAAAGAATACCATTTTCTATGACTGATCAGCTAATCTGTCACTGAATAATCTGGTTTTGCTCACCAATTTTATTACCAGCCACAGCACGATCACTGTAGTGTGCTTGGTGCCTGAAATGCAGAGTGGTCAGGCACTAAACAGGCTCCGTGGCCCTCATGTCCTTGTTTCCTTGCCGTTCCCTAGGCTAACAATGCCTGCTTGGATGTCATCGGCGGCAGAGACGTGCCTGGGGCCAAAGTCGCGCTCTGGACGGAGCACAGGAAGGACAGGCAGAAGTGGAGACTCAATGAGGACGGAACCATCAGTTCATACCTCAGTGATGAACTGGTGCTTGATATTAAAGGTACTAAAAAGAGAAAGACCCTCACATGCTCTATGTGCATTTTTTATGGTGGTTAATTGCAGTCTTCAGGGCTTTTTGTCTGCCTTGTTAGGTTTATGTTCAGTTACTTGGCAGTGAGATGAGAGAAGCGAGGACAGGGGAGAACCTTGCTCTTTATAATTGATTCCTGAGATGTATTTTGATAACCAGGTCTACTTTGGCAATGCTGCTGGCAAGAAACAGAAGCTACAGAAGACAAAATGGTGAAAGAAAAACAAGCAGGCAGTAGGTGTGGGTCAGAAAGCGCCACGCGCGCTCCAGGATGGGCCAGGCTGATTGAAGTTGTGTGCGCTCAAGGCCCAGTCCTGCTGCGTGTCCTGGGGGAGCCACCTCAGTGACAAATGCCTCCCCCTAGACACAGTTTGTTTCAAGCCCCACTGGTCACTGGTGGTTGTTGGTTTGTTTTTATCCCTAAGGGAAGGCAGCAGAACAGTAATCCTGTAAGTGGCTGACTATGAGACTTGGAGCTCTGTGGTGATATCTTCTCAGAAGCAAGATCAAAGTGAATTAAGTGACAGCCTAAACCCCTCATATACAGGGCTTATATGCAGGGGTTATGGCACATCCCACAGCTGAAGGCACCAGCGTTTACACTGAATGCCCTACTGGTCATTACATCTATGATCTTTGCACCTGCAATTTAGTCATAACGAATTCTCAGGCCAATAATGTTAAACTCTCAGAGCATTTCTGGCATTGGAGCTGAGGACTTAAACCATCATTACGACCTCATAAATATGTATTTATGCCATTAAAAGCAAAGTGAAATCCCCATGGGTAGTACTGATGGCAAGTCTTAAGATATCAGAAAACTGTTGCTAGCCTACTGCACAATCTGATGCTGAAAGCTGGTATGGGGAGATGCAACTTGATAATAAAGCTGTAGGAGCTCTCATTGCTTCTGGTTGATTTTTCTATTATTATTATTTTATTATTATTATTATTTGTTGTTGTTGTGTAACAGTAAAAACATACTGTCCTTTCTATGCTACATCTATCCAGAGGAGAAATTATTCTCAGGCTTTTACAAGTTTGTGGGTGAAACACACCTTGTGTGCTCTACCAGACAATCCCAAGAATCTGTGTGCTCCTCCCTCAGCAGAATCCATACACACAGCAGGAGGTCAGGACTGCCAAGAGCAAGATCTCTTCAATAGTGCTGCTTCTGTGCACCCAAGTGCCTGTGCAGACTCTGCTCTGTGCTGTCCCCTGCTGCCTCACTCATGGAGGAATCTTGTATCTCTTTGGCTGTAGGTCACAGGCACCGGGGGCCAGGGTGACAGGTGACGGTTTGAAGGAGAAAAATACACACAGCGAAGGAGCAGATCCTGGCTCTTCCATGATACAATTTCTTGTTTTCAGCGATTTTCCAACTTGGTCACATTTTAAGAATATATATAGACTTTTCTGAGTATTTTCTTTGTCTATTTTTGCCTTCACATGTTTGTTTTGTTTTAAGGAGGAAACTATTATGACAAGAATCACATAATTATGAACCAGCCCATAGAGGATGAACAATCACAAAAATGGGACATTGAAATACTGTGAGTAGAACCCACCACAGAGATTTGGGAAGATGACCTGAAGTGGATTATTAACATGGAGAGAAAAAGAACTACTGAAGTCACATACCACTGGAACCTTAAACAGCAAATCTTCTCTACTCTCTATGCCAAGCACTCTTTCCTAAAACAACTGAATTTTGCACAAATCTGAAGGAGGTGAAGTTGAGTCTTCCACAGAGGCTGCACTCTGATTCTCTAAGGCCGCTCCCATGAAATTCACTATTACTGCTCCTCAGAAGTATCAAAGTGTTAACACAGGAGACTGGACTGGAGAAGGCACTTGAGAAATGTTGCCTTTACCTTTCTCCCAAAAGCTGATAGAAATTCCCTGAGGAATTCCCTGAGGAGCTTGAATGAGGTTGAGTTGGACTGCTTTGTATCCCAGGTGAAGCTGCTTAGCCTTCAAGAGATCCTGAATCTCACATCATCTCTCTTGCTGAAGCGCTGTTTGTTTTGTTCATAAAGACAACTTTGAACTGGACCTGCCAGCTCAGTGAGTAACACAGAACAGTATCAAAGCTGTAACTTTTACCTCCCTGCTATTACAAGTAAAATTACCTTCCTTTGTTTTGTTTTAACAGTTTAAAATCTCTGGATTCAGGAACTTATTTTGCTGACACATAGGCTATTTCCAACCCATTAAAATTGTGAGTTGTCTCTAAAGATGAGCTTTGACACACAGCCATATCAAAAGAGAACTATCCTGGATCAGGCTAGATTTCTTTAAGGGCTAGCTGAAAATAGAGCAGTAATGATCTACTCTAGGTGTATTTTATTTGATGTATATAAATTAATTTAATGCGATCATTCAACATAATCCACCATAGTACATATTTTCAAAGGTGCTAACAGACGATATTCCAGCACTTGCTGACTCTCAGAGGAGCCACGTACTGTACACCAACATCACTCTCATCATCCACAAACACCTACATCTTAATCTTTGGATGAGGAATTACACTAAGGAGGAAAAGCCCTTTGTATGCTGGCAGTTTCCTCAACTTCAATACTATGCAACCATCTCACCAGCTAACCTCTGAGACAGCGAAATACCTTACTGGACTCTGAATGCTGTAGATTGGAGAGGCCCGATCCTCTCACAATACTGGGAAATACAGAAGGAAATAGAGGCATTTGAAAGGCTGTGATCACCTGAAGTCCCTGGAAGAGAGATCCCTTAGATCATTGGTATCTTAATTTCAGTGTCACCAATTTAGTCTGCTTCATTGACATTGATGTAATATTGTTCTTCCTTATTTGTATATTCAGGATATGCATCTCTATAATTATTTAAAGAGTTTAGATTAGCTAAAGACACAGATACTATTTTAGTTTCCAGAAACTATAACTATTCCACTTGTGCATTCAAGCAGGTTCACCCTTTAAAAAAAGTTTGCCACAAAAGTAAAACATATGGATGTCTATTTTTGTATGAAATGGAGTTCTATATAGTACTATTTAAAAAGAAAAGACTACCTACTTGCACTTCCTACTTTGCATTCTAAAGTTACAGATCTTGTTTAAGTAACATATATTCATATGTATATATTTTTGCAACAAAAGCACTTGTTTAGCTCTTTCTATGTAAGTCAGCATACCAAGTGTTCTACAGATGACTTTTGCTTTCCATATGCAATTTTAAAAGCATGTGTAAAAGCTCCAGCTGCTTAAACCAAGATTGACTACATGATAGTTGGTGTGTCGCTGTTACATAATGAAGTAAAGCAGGCTTTTTTGTACTAAGAGACCTTGAACATAAAATGCTAAGCATGTATATTTTAATTGTATAAAACTTTTTAGGACAAAAAGCTTGTTCTTTTTTCCTTTTTTTTTTAAATGAACTACCTATAATAATATTGCTTCAGGCAGCTGTCAAGCAGGCTTCAGAACAAAATTAATTTCTTTCAAACAGACCGAAAAGTACAAGTATCAAGTGACTTGGGATACTCAGGTACTCGCAGACTGAACTAACTACCCTGCTTCCAACAGAAACTACTCAAATGAGCACTGAAGTTGAAGACTTCCAGTACAGGTTTCAATTGCTTTCACATTACAAATTAAGATGGGGTAGGAGGCAGAGGTTAAAACTATTGAGAGGTTATTTTTGTTTCAGTTCTTCTAAGTCAAAGTGGCAGCTCCGGGGAAGAATGGGATTTTCCCTAGGAAAAGTCTCACTGCTTCAGGTAAGAACACAACCAGCCATTCCAGAGAGACTGGGATTCTCCTGGGCAGAAACAACACAGCCCATTTGAGGACTCCTTCCTTCCGTTTAACTCACCAGCTGCAAGAAGAACACACTTTTTCACTGAGGTCCAGCAGCCAGTCCCTGTACATCTATAACTGACCCCCCAAACTAGGTACATGTCCAAGGGAAAGGGGATCCTGCACAATTCAGCTCGATACGGGAGATTTTATCCATAGCTGTGGATCAGTGGACAACAAGAAAAGGCAGTTAGCATTTAAATCTATACAACTACAAGTGATTAGTTCCTCTGTTGTCTTGGTGAGCTGGCTGACTAAAGCAAAAGCTGGGAGTTTGAAACTAATGTTAAAAGGACATGTTGATGGCCACTGTTCTCATTTCTAGACTACATGAACAGATACTGCTGGAAAGCAGTAGGAAAGTCAAGCAGAGATTTCAGGTGATTTCAAGCAGCAGTTGAATTTCTAATAAGAACAGGGGAGAAGAGGAGTAGGGCAACAAGATTTAATATCTAAAAGCAAGTGTTTGGGGATAGTGAGGAGAGTATCCTCATAAAATCCTAAAGGAATTCCTGCTTTTAAATTAGGCCTCCTTAACTGTGACAGGTAAGAGGACCCACAGGTTGCAGGGAGATGGAACTTTCTTAAGGGTAGTAGTAGCTTAGTAGTTAAAGTTGCATGGTTGTGTTGCTGCTAACATGTCTAAGTAGCCTACGTATTTTCCAGATTCCAGCTTTCCCAAAAAGCTAAGAGAACAAAAATACCAGTTGACACTGAAGCCGTAGCAAAGTATGTATTGCAGTGCTTTGTTAGACACCAATACAAACCAAAGGGTGCATGGCGGGTGGCAGGGAAGTCCTTCTTGCAGGACTCTTAGGGACTGGGAAGGTGACCTCCAGGAGGAGCAAATTGGCAAGAGCATCAAATAACTTCAATGAGACATTCAGTCCACAGTGCCAAGGCAAGGTTTTCTTTCTCTTCATCTGAGTCAAGGTTCAGTTCTTTAACACAAACAATAGTGTTGCTCCAGATTTGCTTCAGTGCATCCAAGTATGACAGAGGAAAACGCAGTCCATGAGTCTGCTGGAAAAAAAAAAAAAGAAAAAAAAAATTCGTCAACTAAATGCAGTTTTTTTCCTATTACATAATGGGGTTAGGAAGCAGGTATGATAAGCAGGTATGTATCTTCTCCACTTCATGCTGGGATTTCTAGAAACATCCTGCAAGAGACAGCACAGCATCTTGCTAGCCTTTTCAAACAGAAATACAGCTGACATCTCATGTGTGCTGGATCATCACACCTTACAAAGCAGGAAGCCAAGGGTGCACTTCTTCCTTTTCAGATTTCCACACTGAAGAAGGCAATACCTTTCTAATTCACAGACTTGCCCTCCACTCGTCCCCACCAGTCCTTTTTCTTTCCTTTTTCCTTTTGGATGGGTACATGAGTTTGTGTACCTGGCAGAATCCTTGCAGAGAGCACAGCGGAGCCTCAGAGCAGGGCTGTCATCACAGCTGGAGCCTAAGGGCACTAAAGTAGATTTGGGGAGTTGCACACACTCTCACAGATGCCAATGTAAGATCTCATCTCTGCTGTGGAGGATCTACAATATCTTATGAAACAAGAGAGCCAGGCAAAGTCTAAAGCCTTGGCTGTAATTACTGAGGTGAGAACAGGCAAAATCTGTTGTTTTGCCTCTAACATGTATTTTCAAAAACCTATATTCAAGTGTTTAGGGTGACATTCCTAAGCTACACAGCATCTTGCAGTCACAAAGTGGAACGAGCAGTTCCCAAAGGACATGGCCAGTCTTCAGGAAAACTTACTTTTACTCCAAGCAAAAATGTATTACACACACCCTGAGTAAGAATGGAAAAGACTCAGCTTTACTCTCATTAACACTATCTTTACATTTCAGTACAAGAACAACCCTCATCCTGCAGCGTGGTTCAGTGGCTACTGACTCTGACATGCATCAGGCTGAAGTAGCATGTTGAGTAGACTGCAGTGAGTTTTATCATGCAGTAATAAAGCTACCAGCTAAAGGGCTAAGGGACACGGAGCTAGGAAAAAGTACTTTTCTGCATTTCAGCTTTGTTGCCTAGACATACAAGAGAAATCTTGTTAACACCTCACGTGGTTAATTAAATAAGAGATGACACAGTCCTAGCGATAACTGCCTCTGTGTTGCAATTTGAGCTCACCCAGATGCTCAGGGATGGGCTGAAATGCTTGGGGCCTGAGAGACGGAGCAGAACTAGGGCCCGTGGTACCTTTCCATCTAGGGCAAACTCACCTAATGCAGCAAAACACAAGATTGTGATGGGACTTTTTGGTTGCTGGTTTTGTGTGCTCAGCTGAATCGACGAACATACCTGGGATGTGCCTTCCTCACTGGCAGCATCATCTTCAGCCCCCATCATGTGGGTTTCTCTTCTGTTCTTTAAAGAGTGATACACGTAAACCATCTCTTTGCGAATCTCGTCCTGTGAGACAACAGGAAGAAATATGAAATAAGTGACAATATTACAATCATCTGCCATAGGGACCAAGTAAAGCAAACACAACAGCCACTTACTACATACACTTGCATCTCTGCAAAACATCTGAAAAAGTTACAGCTTTTTCTCTTCTGCCTTAATGTTGCCTCCAGGAGACTCACAAGACTGAGCCTGCACAGTGCCGTTTTTCTAACTAAATAAATAATGCAATTTAGGTTGCACATCATAGATGGCTTAATGAAGGAGTGTGTATCACTACATTTCATTTTGCAGCTGGGCTGTGTCTTGAAAATCCATAATTGTTCCTTGGTCAAAGGGATGCCCGTTCCCTGGGCTGGGCTCACCCCAGCTGCAGCCCCAGGTCTTGCATCACAGGCTGCAGGCAGCACTTGGCTGCAAGGAGGCAAGTGCTTGGCTGAAGGAGGCACAGAACAACTGCACAAAGTTTCCCAAACCCCACACATTGGAACAGCAGTGTACACACAAACAAAATAGGGGCAGGAAAAAAAGGAATAATCTGAAAGTTAAGCTACATTCTTCTTACAGGCAAACATTTTATGTTAAAAAAAAAAAAAAGGCATTTCTACAAGCAAAATATTAAATGCTAAAGTGCTGAAGCTGTCTCTCAAGGAGCCTTTCTCCAATAACAGACTCAAATGCACAGAAACAAACCTACATAGCTAAGACAGAATCTGCACACTGTAATCCAAAACTCCAGCTATTTTGTGGAACAATCCAGTAGCCATTGGCACCACCTTAGACAACGATAACTGGCTGCATTTGCACTCAGTCTTCAACACCCCCAGCAACAGAGGAGAATTTCCCCTCCTGAGGGAACTAGTTTTTAGAATTTGTTTATGCCCTTCAAAACAAGGAATAAAATAAACTGTTGTCAAGAGCTATAGAGTCCATTTAGCAGTTGTAATGAACAAACCCAACTAATCCCAAATAAAAACCAGGCATCTACTGTGCAGAATCACAGAATAAATTCAATTTGGTACATCTCCAAAAGGCAAGAACATGCCGTATTATAACCCCATGATCATAACAAATCATAGTGAGCTGTGGGATCCAACTAAGTACATTGCAAGGCTGTTTCAAGGCCAGCACCACAGAGAATCAACCCTCACACCATGCCACCCATCCCTTTCCCCCCTCAAGCCTATGGGGATGGGCTGTGTTTTACTTACAGCATTCGCTTGATCTGGCTCCACAGTAATTATAGCATGATCTCTGAACTGCAGTCTGATTTTGCTATCTAGTTTTGGCAATTTCCCACCTAAGGAAAAAATACATATATTATTATTATGTATTTATTATATATATTGTAATAAATATTTTATATTATGTACTTACATATTATTTATTATATATATATTAATTTTTAGTATATAATTTTTATACTATATTATATTTCATAATATAAAAATCATAAAATATAATATATTTATGTATATAAGTATATATATATATATATGAATATAAGAATATATATATATATGAAGACAGGAAGGAAATTGGTGAAAATTGACCTTAAACTTGGGATAGTTAAGTATAGCTTAAACAACAAGCTGGAGCATAAGGGCAATTTCTACGAGTTTAACACCCTCAGTAAACAGCAGTTCATTAAAATCGCCTTTTCCATTATTTCATTATAGGATAGCATTTATTTGAACCTAGGAGGCCTGTCATCTCTTCCACCAGACACAAGTCTAGCTGTTGAGGTTTTCACTTACACACACTGTGCCCAGCATGAGGCTCATCAGACAGAGGTCAGCTATACTAAGAACTCTGCTTAACACAGAGCACAAAACTCACAAAATGCAGGGTTAGTAGCAGCTCTACCCCCACATCAGCCAAGCTAAGCACCCACCTGGTGTCAGGGAATCAGCGCCGCTTCCCAAGTACGGCGGCAGCCGGTTCACAATGAAGTCCTTCTTCATGTCCGACGAGCTCAGGTCCCCGGTGCTCTCCAGCCGCTCGGCAAGCCTTCTCAGAAGGCTGCTCAGTTGTTTTGTGGAGTCGGCGCTATCCACCTGCTAAATATTCACACAGAGTGGCTCTCACATGAACCCAAGCTCCACGGGATGCAGCGTGGATCTTCCCTTGGTCCCTCCTATTTACCATGAGCAGCTGCCTTGGTATGCCCTTCCGCAGCATCACATCCTCCTGTGCCGTACCGAACACAAGGCCAGGAATTGCATCCAACAAGAGATCTCCCCAAGAGCTGAAGATCAGCAAGAAAGAAATGATTCAGACATGAAAGAGCTGTACTGGTATAAAACAGGAATACAACTGTATCTGTGTATATAACTGCCACCAGTACCTGTGGAAGTGTTAAGACTGGCGTGATGCTTTAACCAAGGCCAAGGGCTCTGGTGCCAGATCTTCTCTGAGGCTTTGACCTGTCCTTGCTGCTCTGCAGGCTCAGGTGGCAGCCCGCTCTCAAACTGCCTCCTCACGAGCTGCAGGTCAGCGGCACCACTATCCAGGGAAAGGACCCGCTGGAGAAGGGGCCACTTTGTTCCAGAGTTCTGGCTCACATGCCCTCTACTGGTGGATCCGGATTAAAGCTGACCTCAGGGAATGACGGAGCGCTGCTGGGGCCACTGCTACCCCATCGTGGGCATTTGTGGCCTCACTGCACACAGTAGGTTTGTTGGGGATGTCATTTAAGGTGCTTTTGAGATACGTCTATTTTGAAAGAGGAGGTGTATCCAGGGTTATCCCACCCAACACGAAGCCTCATTTTCAGCCTGGACAGTTACCACAAAAGCTGCCTCTTGCTCTCTAGGGTTCTGTTCCCAAGCTGGCAGCCAAAACTACATGGGAAGGGCGATTACTGCCTGTGCTTTCCTGTGTCAGCTTCTGCAGGCCTGTGCCTTCTACACAAGGCACTGTACAGTGCAGGAATGGTCCATCTCCCTACCCCTCTCTCATAGGCTCATTTTATGGGCAATGACCCAGACACGTGTGTAGAATCCAAGGCTCTGGCAGACTCATGAATGTATGACTTTTACTTATTACAGCCTCATTCATATTTTTCCCCTCATCACCTCAGGTGTTCCACTACAGGCCATGAAGTGGGAGGGCAGGATCCTGTCCAACAGGTGTAATTAGGTGTCTTACACTTACTTAAGTGTACTTAAGGCACTTTTCTTACCCTCACTTCTCATCCATCAGCCACTATTTCCAGCTGTTCACAGCCTTGCTGGATTGCTCTGGTGAAAGAGACTCCTTCCCATTTCCCTGCCTGTCTCAGGCTGGGATCTCCCAGCACAGCGGAGCCTCCTATGTTTCAATGCCTAAAAATCTCTCCAAGTGCCATTCCTACCATCAGCATCTCCTGCCCGCTCAGCTTTCCCAGCATGTCTTTCCAGCGTGCTCCATAACATGGTCTATTTTCAGAGAGGTCTTTTCTAAGAAATACTTGCAGACCTCAAAATCCCAAATCAAAGTGCCAGCCTATGCTGGGATTTCTGCAGAGGTAGCTTCTGATACCTCACTGCCACAAGCCTCACCAGAGGCAGCACCCACTTCTAGGAAGAGGAGATTTGTTTGAGCTTTTCTGTCTTCCTTTACACAAACATGTAGGGAACAGGCTCTTTAACCGTACTGCTTCTCAAGTAACTCAATGGGCTGATCTTTGGCTTAGGCTGTCACAGGGAAACACCTTTATTCCACAGCAGCCTGTCAGACCTCCAGCAACCCCGTTACAAAGAACACGGTTCCCATCTCTTCAGCACCACCTGCCATACAACAGCTCTGCGAGGACTGTCCCAGCTGGGGCTCTTTGCTCAAGCTGGACAAACCCTTTTCTGCACACTCAGAAAGATTCCTGCGAACTGATCTGTAAAGCAGCACATTAGCTCAACCTCCATCAACAAGCGAAACTGCTGTAAAAAGCAGTTTAAAAGCCAACCTTTTCTAGCGTCACCACTCTGATTAGTTGACTAGATCAGAGAGGAGACAACTGCAGTTCAATATGAAGAAGGTGAAAAAAGGGCAGAGGAAGAGAGGAGGAATGGGATCGTCTGTATGCAGGTCACTGCTTGTCTGCTTGGATGTGCTGTCAAACCTGCCCAGAGTGGGTCAGCACTGATACAGCCTCCTGCCCCTGGGGAGGAATAACCCCAGGCACCAGTACAGATTAGGGGTCGACCTGCTGGAAAGCAGCTCCTCGGAGAGGGACC
>JAVCKT010018897.1:0-11312 GCA_032273925.1 Rhynchotus rufescens | reverse complement strand
TTAAATGAAACATTACATCACTCGACCCAGGCACGGGACAATGGGCATCGCTGTGGGGAACCTGCGAGTGTGCACTTCACTGAGCAACACACCCAGGAACCTCCGTTTGTACAGGCATGGCACTATAAAAACATCACACACAGCCCACACTTCCACGGCCTCGCTTATGCTTTGTCCCGTGATTTGAAGGCAATATTGATAAGCGCGCAAAGCAAATATTTCACAATAATATCAAGTGATGTACCTCTATTTATGTCAGAAGCTCCCTAAAACATGCAATACTAATTACATAGGATAATTCTGGACTCTACATACATACAAACAAAACCAAGAATAGACTTTTGTTAATATAAAAAAAAAAAAGGGTGGGGGGGGATGGGAAAGGCTTTTGAAGGAAAGTGCCAAAACCACCAGATGCTCTGTACCACAATAGAAAAGTGCATGGGCAGGAAAAAGGACAAAGGGAGGTCAAACAGGAGAAAAGACATGAAGAAACAGAGGAGGTCTAATGCAGAACTTGTCTTGTTCACACTCCCATTCTAGCTCTTTGTGCAAAGCCAAAGTTTACTTTCCCTTCACAGGGACTGCCTGTGAATTCTGCAGTGCTCTACCTCACTGGGTTGGATAACGCATTTAAAAGAGTACATGATGCCAGGCAGGCTGACTCTGCACTTACCTGGGAAAAGGAATACTATAAAGCAAGAAAGAAGATCATTTTAAGTACATCTCAGACCAGTGCTGGATGCAGCTGCTGGGTGAACGACAGTGGAATGAAAACAAGATGATAATTTAACTAATGTAGAGTCCGAGGCTCTCAAACTGGTGCTCAGTGGTGGAGACAGTGCCTAGTATAAGCTGGTGGCAGCTCTTCGGATGACAGTGTTGGGAAGCAGAAGGGATCGGAGCTGCCAGCTACTGGTGGCACCACTGCCCAGATGTGCTCCCCCAGCTGCGAGCCCAAACATAGCTCACAGGAGGAGCCCTTTAAATAATCATACTGGTCTTTAAATAATCATACTTAGAATTTTCTCCCTGTCTCTCCTTGTGCATGCCATGGGGCCACAGCTTTGTTCTAAAGTTTTCTAAAAAACATACTCCTTGAACAACCCCTTTCAGAAGGAAGCTGGAATAAGAGAAAGTGAAAATGGCCATTCCCTAAAGCTACCGAACACTTGGATCTGAACAGCCCACGCTGTCAGGGTGAAAGTCTCTTTTACCGAAGTTTAAAGACTCTACAAGCAGTTTACAAGCAATTACCAAGTTGTCCCAGTCCAGGTCTTTGAGACATGCGCCGCTTTCTTGTGGATTTTTTTTTTTTAAAAACACTGCAATAAATATACATACACATATCCCTCGTTAAAAGTCCTGCACAAGGCATCAGGACAGGAGGACCTACATCCATAAATTGTGGATACATTCACAAGCACAGGAACAGAACACGGGTCCTTGGTACATGCATATGCAGAGTGCAGGACAGGGGTACTTGACCATGTATATGTGAATGTGGCAGATTTCCTGTATGTTTGCTATGCTGCACATTCATAAACATTCCAGCATAGGCAACATGACAATTCCTACAGATGTCAGGTACAGCCCATCTGCATGGGAAAACAGGCAACCAGATACTTGTAACATCATGTAAAGAAGAGCTGGAGATATTCAGAACTGGTTAGTAATTTAGTTCTCTGAACCTCTGCTTCCCTTGTACCTTTTGTCTTCCTTTCCTGTGTCATTTACGTTGGCTTTAAGGCAGGTTTCAGCCATCTCTTGGGCAATCCTGCACAGTGTCAACGAGGCACTGGACACTTACACAAACTATTGTCCTAACATATGCGGACCAAGAAAGCACAAAGTTTATTTTGCCACAAGGAACCTCCTGAACCTTAAAGCTCAAAACAAGCGCAGTGCCAGGCTGACCCACTGTCAGTCTCTGCAGAGACCTTCTCTCCTCTACTTCAGCAGGCTGGGGACAAGCAGGGGCTGCAGTGACAGGGCATCAGCTTCCTCACAAACCTTACTTTTGCAGGGGGCAGAGGCCCTCGCTGTCTTCTGTCTTGCTTTTTCATCTCTTCACATCTCCCTTTGGCCTTAGCTCTCTCTATATAAGCCAGCAAACATTTACCCTACATCCATGAGGATTCCCTCAGAACAGCCTCTATCTGCTTTAAACACATACAGCAGCAAGATTTGTCAGTGCAGGAGAATGGAAAGTCAACAGCTTTTTCTGTGAGACACATTAGATAGCAGCTGGGGGAAAAAAAAAAGATAGATGTGCTAGAAAAATAAAGGTTTTACCTCATCTATCCTCATATTCCAACACTTCAACTTCCCTAGGTTGGGGCTTTTGTTTGCTTTATCACCTGCACCTTTTAGAATTTGGCTTTCTGTCCCTTGCTGTCCTGTCCTCTCTCCTGCTGTATGCTGTATGCTGTATGCCATAAGAACACATTATCAATGCATCAGGATGAAAAGCTGAAAAAAATTAACCTGCTTTCATTTTGAAGAAAAGTCTTGATTTTTCTAAGCTTATTAAATGCAGTTTATTGAAGTTATGAATAAAGTTATTCTGTAATTCCCATCTAGCTAAAGATTTACTGAAGAAATAAGTTCTCTTCAGCAAAATTAAAGAAAAAACATTACTCTGTTACAGGGTACATTCAGTTTTAAGTTCTAGAGGACATGCTGACATCTTCACTGAAAATGCAGTGTAATATATTAATAACTCTCTGCAATGCAGTAGCTATTCAATCTGTATACAGTACTGCAGAGATGGCTAACAGAAACAACCTGTCACGTGCTGCTGATGCACTGCAACACAAATAGAGTGTATGGAGCCAGTGCTCTATTTATAGGTCTTTTAAAATGTTTTTCTCCACAATTTCAGGAGTTGTACCCCTCCGTTTAAAAAAGCTGGCCCACAATAGTTCGCAAATCTGCAAGACAGCTTGAATGGAAATTCATTAACAACACTGACATTTAAGTGCATACATAAGAATAAAGACACCATTCTTTTCTCTACCTCAGATTAAAAGGCAGTCAAAAGTTTTACATCCTTTCTACCCATACCCACCCATACTGGCATTTAGTGAAGACAACTGAAAGGCTGAAAATAAACATTTAACAGGATGCTGTTTGATTTTTTTAAGCCTTTTTGTATTCTAACTTAGTGCTGTGACTTCAGGGACAATTCTGCTGCAGGGACGTGGTCCATTCCCCAGCCCAGCAGGGAATACGGAGGCACCGCTGCTGGCACCTCCAGTGGGATGGGAGGCAGCACTGCCAGGACACCAAGTCCATCTTCTACTTGCTTCCCTCCTGATTAGTTTGCTGCTCCAAGCCAGCATCCTGTCACATCAATAAATCAACGATGACCGGAGCATTCAACCTCATCCAGCCAAGCTGAGGCTGCTGTTGAAGCTCAGATGTCTAAACTCTACTGCAATTCAAGGGCACTGAAGTCCTCCTCTGGTGACTCCATGTACAGCACAATGCACTAGCTGTTTTTCTAAAAACATTGTGAAGTTTAACCTTAAAGCTTAAATGTTTCCCAGCCAGAAATACAAATTAAGCAAAAAGCTCTAAAAAGGCATGCACAGTTTCAGTAGAACCAAATATAACATATCTAGGAATAGTTTTTACTAGATGATTTACAGTTTTTAACTGTGTGACAAAAGAGACAACCTTTCATACAAACTCATCTCTTTCAATTTAGTAAGAGCTCACAACTGCAGTATTTAAGCACAAGCTGATGAGCACTTTTAAATTCATTTCAATAGTCTTCTGGTCTTTCGTTTTCTTTAAAATCTCTTCTCTGAATTTTGTGCTGACTGCCAAGTCCTTCCCTGAAAGTCATCCCTAAAAAAATGCATTTGGTAAATGCCAGTTCTCTGGAATAGGTGACTTTCAAAATAGAAACTAGCTCCAGAAGTGTTTTGTAATTGATACTTTCCTTTAAATTCAGTGAAAAGATTTCTCCTAACTCGGAGTTGTAAACATTTACTGGAACCTCCTCTGCATCTCTGAAAGTTTAGCAACAAAAATTTTGAAACAGAACTGAAATAACAACACTAGGTTCATACTAACAGATGTTTGCATTTAAAATAAGACTTTTTTGTTGGATTTCCTGTTTTGGACAAAAATAAAACCAAAAAAGTCATGTGTATTTGTATCCCAGGGAGGAGAATTCTTAAATTCCAGCCATGTTGGAATTAAGACATAGTGATGGCTCATCTGTGTCCGCCACAGGCCGGCTCTGCCATTTCAAGTAATCGGTCACCTCCTATGGCCTCTCTGCTACAAGGTAACAGCGTGCCTTATTTTTAAGGGATGTTATAACATGAAGTTAACAGTTCTTTCATAACCCCAATTCAACAGGAATGTACTCAGGGACAGATAAAAGAACTCTGGTCTCAATGATTGATGGTGAGAGATTTCTGCAGCATACGACAATTAGCATTTTGAGATCTCTCAGCTTTTGAAATAAAAACAAATAGACAAACAGGTCTTCAAGTTCAAAGCACTATATATACACACACACTACAATTCCTTTTATTCTGTTGCTTCTATAGCTAAAGGATCTACTTTACATATATAAGGCCCAGAAGCCTCAGACTACACCAAATGGCAAAGAAATGACTGGTTACTGAAAAAAGTCAAGATGCTCTCAGTGCTACCACATACAAGATAACTGCAATAAGACAACTGCCAAACATCTTTATTCCTATTTTCTTCTGCCAATTCTTTTTAATCCGGATCTGCTGTTTATCTTGTTTTTATTATCCCCTGTAGTATTGACATTGAGCTTTACCACATCCCTATGAGAGCTGTTCCACTGTAATAACTTTTGAGATGAAAGTGACTTAGCAATGCTTTAGAAATTGTTTCTAGGCTGAAGCACCATTTGCCCCTTGCTACTACTTTTTAGCTATTATTTCACAAAGTAAATTCGTTGAGAGCAACAATATTCCTGTCACAGACAAATCACAAATTTCTTTGTACTTTTGTATCTGAGAAGCAAAGTACGAGTTAAAATGATCTTAGATCACTGCAGTATCAGTGTACTGAGCAGTTTAGCATCTGTATCCACGTATAATGCTGTCAGTGCCTGCAACATATATTACATATCAGTAACCAAGATTAACAACAACAAGAGTCACCCCTCAGAAGCTACGGGAAGCAAATATAAGAAGTTTGGACTCACAAGGACTGACTCACTGAGTCATGAGTCTTCCTCTGCACTTTCTTCTTATTAGAACAATATGCTTAATCTGAACCAGAAAGGCAGTCAGTTTGTTAAAAGCCACATGTAATATAGAACCTATTCTTTGCCAACATATACAGGAAAATAATTTCACTGTAGAGTTTTAATTCTTTAATGTCTGTATCAGGACACAGGGCTATGGATATTCTATTTTTGCTTTATGTGCTCATAGTACCCTACAAAGAAAGACAGAAATCTAAAGACCTCTATTCACTATTTGATCTACTGGGCAACATTTATCAATCCAGGAAAACCAGAAACAGGAGAGGGGCATGAAATCTCAATGAAAAAAATTTACTGCTACATACTATACACAAAAGGCATCACAACCCTCTTCCTGCTTCTATTTTGCAGTCTCTGACAAAACCATATTGATACTCTGTTACAATCTTCAAATACTTCTATTTTGGCCAATTTTAGTCTGCACATTAGCTATATTAGAAAAAAAAAAAAAACAAAAAAACCCAAAAAAGCACAACTAATCTAATTCCTTCCACATGCAGCAACATAGATGGTAGATTGTAGAGACAGAGAGGAAAAAAGCTTAAATTAGAAGACTAAACTCTTTTTGGTACAGCATATTGTTAAAAAAAAAGTTTAAGATTTCTCTTTCACATTAAAGTGGTATTTAACTCCATTTTTTCTGGTTTGCTTTTACCTTCCCTCTTTTTTTTCCCCCCTATTCCTCTCTCTCCCTTCTCTTTCTGCAAAAAATACCAATCCAAATCCCTTCTTATTTTAATATCAGAGTCAGGATCCAAATCAAAACCTCAAACCCAAACCACATAGCTCAGACTTTGGGAAGTATAGCTAAAAGGGCAAATACCATGGCACAATGTCACAGGGTCGGGGAGGAGAGGGGCACATTATGTATTAACTACTTGTGTCATAACAGCAAGTTTTTTTCTTAAAAGCCATGCTAGAGAACATTTTTTTTTAATATATATTTTTAAAGAAAACAAAGCTTCTCAACTCCATAGCACAATAGATCATGGAGCCTTTCAACTAATTCAGTTCATGGCATAGCATTTAACAGCAGTATTCTCACCGCTTAACTCACGGCCACCATTCCTTAAACAATGTTTAAAAAAAGACACCACAGTAACACTTATTTTCTTCCTAAACTCACAATCAAAACAACGTTAAGTTTTAAATCCTCACTGAGGCAGGTCCTGTAGCATCCATGCATGTCCTTAACCTCAAGTGCAGCTTTCTAACTTGGTCTTAGAGATGCTTTCTCTTAACATTTACTCAAACAGAGATGGTGAGGGATCCTTCTGCTGTCTCATCTGCTCATGCAAGCAGATAACCTGAAAATCCTCTTCAGAGGAATCACAACCTACAAGCCTAGAACAGGCACAGCAACCTGCTCTTGACTGCATGGCAAGAAGGAAAAGTTTCTTGACTGTGAGGGTGCCAGAGCCCTGGAACAAGCTGCCCAGAGAGGTTGTGGAGTCTCCTTCTCTGGAGATCTTCTAAATCCATCTGGACATGATCCTGTGCCATGTGCTCTAGATGTCCTTGCTTAAGCAGGAGGTTGGACTAGATGATCTCCAGAGGTCCCTCCCAACCTCAACCACAGCGTTTCTGTGACTTTTGACCCCTGCCTATTTTGTACCCCCATCTTCAAGCCCAGCTACAAAGAGGCTACAAGCTAAAAATCAGGTCCCCTCATTCTGCTCAGACACACTTAGCGCTGGGAGACTTTTCCCTGCCGAACAATGCTGCACATTCACCACTGAGCAGTGAGGCAGAGGGAAACACGGAGAGGCCACTGCACTGCTATTATTCCCCCGCGTTCAGCCTGTTAGCACGGCTATTAGGGGGCATGCTCACTTTTCAGGTCTTAGTCTCTTTGGAAACCCTGGCTACCATTATTTTATTACAAAAGAAGCGCAGGTTAAAAGACATTCAGTTGGGCGTTTTCATACTCTGCTTTTGCATTGGATATAATGTGTTACTTGTGTAGCCATGACGTAAGCAATAAGCTTTTTTAGCTTTTTTTTTTTTTTTTTTTTTTAATTTATTAATAAAAAAAAAAATAAAAATCAGGATTTGGGGAAAAAAGAAAAAGTGAAGTTTGTGCGCAATTTAATCAGTAAGTGAATGAAAACAGATGATCAGTCATGACCATCTAGCAATATATTTCAACTATTCAGCACTGCAAATAATTTCTTCATTTAACTTTACTTAGTAAAACAAACAATAGTTTTGTTTTTGCACAAATGGAATATTCTTCCCTAGGACAAGTAGTTTGAGGAGGATAAACTAGATCCCTCCTGTAACTGATTAGCACCATCTAACAGCACTAAAAGACAGCAAAGATCCCACTCCAGTAGTTTTCTCAGTGAATTCATTTTTTTTGTTTATGATCTGAACTAAATGACTTGAAACATTTTAAGCTACGTACAGGCCCTGACAGTTATAAGTTGATTGCAAAATATTTTAAAGGTTACAAAAACAACTTCTGCTCCCAGCAAGACTAGAGCAAAAGTCTTTGAAAACAGTGACAAAAGCTGCTAGTGGTAAAGGCCTCCGTAACAAGTAGAATCAAACTGCCTGTGGTTGGACTGCCGCCTTTGGGATGGCAATTAGGATAGGTAAGCACAACTCTGAACAACAACATCCAAAATCAGAAGGACTCCCTGCCCACACCGCAACTTCCTGGGGACTTTAATGGACAGAATGGAAGTCCATCACCACGCTCTAAAAAGCTCAATGGTGGAAGTGCCAGACACAGTAGAGCCCAATCTGTACAAGAAAAAGCATCTCCAAGAAGTATAGCACAATTTCACTAGAATGATGAAGAAGAGGCTCTTGCTTGGTCTAAGTTTTGGGGGTTGCATCATATCGGGGCTTAGATTTTTTTGTGTTCAATTGGTACTGTGAACACGTGAAGGTTGTGTAAGACATCGCTATCCCTTGCCCATCAAAGTAAGGCTACATAAATTCATTGTAAGGCTTAATAAAAAGTTCTGACACAAATTGTGTTCCCAAAAGCATAATGCCTTGTTTACCAGAAGAGTGAGTGCATATTATCTAATCTGATCTAATTAAACCACTATAATAAAATTAAAATTACATGGTAGGATTAAAAAAGAGAGAAAGAAACTTCCAACAACTGTCTTTGAAGAACATACATACAGGAATGTGTGAGGATGAAATTACTTGAAAGCCACTCAGTCCTAGCCAAGTCACCATTGTCAAGTGGAGAACTTTGAGTGGTAGTTTTCATTTTAAGGCTGTTCTTAACAGGGACATGCTAGCACGATATATCTAAGGATGGAAGCAAAATATACCATAGTGCCTTGCCAGAGCTCTCACTGCAGGGGCTGCAGGGCTCTATTTGTTTTCAGGTTTTCTATACATTGAAAAGGATATTTTGAACTTCAAGTTCCACTATGTCAGCACTTTGTGTCTCACATCCAGAGGTGGCCAGAAGCATATTTAAGATAAAGGACTTGATTATCACCTTTGGCAAACAGGAAAACAATTATGGAGTATGCACTGAGTGTGTTACACTGGGGCCCACCGTTTGCCCCATGTATTGACATTCCTTTCTCTTATGTTTACTTTTCTCTATCCAAACTAGCACAGTTAGTTTAGGAGCATATCACTGATACTGGTGGTTCTGCTTTGAGATTATAGTACTCCTCTACACATAGTGATGTAGCTAGGAATCCCTGCTTAACACTCCCTGTTTTCCTCCTCCATTTATCCCTTTTGTTACAAAGATGAATGGGTGTGTGAAGTGATAGCTTACAGAGTTAGGTTAAATAAAGGTAATTCATTAAGCAACTCCACATTCTCATCTGAAACAGACTCATTCATTCAAAATAAATATGTAAAATTTAAAAAAAAAAATCAGACTTGCCAAAAATGAAACAGAAGGCATACACAGAGTTCAGATTTTCACATTTCCAAAGTGCTTAGCCAAGGACTTCTCCCCTATGAGTTTTAAGGAAACATTCACTGAACTTAATCAGAAACTGAAAGAAAGAAATTCTACTAACACTGAAAAAACACTTCTGCACAAACTTGCTAGGCAGAAGCCTATCAAGGCTACGATACACTTGAAATTCCCAAACCAAGTTCCATCACAAGAGCGTTCTAGTTGCTGTAGGTCACGCCAAGTGAGCCTAGGGATGGAGCAGTAGTGCTGAGCAGGTCCTTCTGACTCACAGCAGCCCAAAAGCAACACTGCAGCTTGTGCCAGCGTCCCTGGGCTAGTACAAGGCTGGATCTCCATCAGCATAGCCAGCAGTTTACACTTAACACTGGCTTAGGTAGGAATAGTTTGAGTCAAAGCTTGCATTGCAGCAATCGTGCCTTCATCCAGTTGTAAGCTCAGTTAGTTCAGAAGTTATCTTGCATATGCAGTCAGCACAGTACTGCAGTGGCACTGCAACACACACCATAAAAATGACCAAGTAAATGAAATTTCTTTTAAAATTAGGCATATACTTACCTGCTGGGCAAGAACTATTGGCAACACATCCCACTCCAGTACCATACCACTTTGCACTTGAAAGGAGAAGGATAAAAATCTTGCCTGCCACCACCTTGCTCCAAACCTCCACTTTTACTGGGAAAATGCTGTCAAGATTAAGTGATGTTGCTAAAAACGCTTTCCAGGTGTGATAAAGTAGGATTAGTGTTAAATTGCTGAAGACTAAAGGTTTGATGAACATAATACCTTAAGTTAGAGGACAGATAAAGCTACTTCTTTCTTCAGCATCTCTATGCACCAGTGATTTGGGTCTCTGCTGAGCTTGAGGTTAAAGACAGTATGCCATCAAAAACACTTAGTATGCAGTTTCTGTAAACTGACCCCTCTGTGAACGCTTTAAACTTCTGAATCTGCTGGCTTCTTACAATGGTGAGGGTGCTTTAGTATCTCCATACAGATCTCAGCTGTCTTGACTTTTTCAGACCTATGAACCAAGGGAAGAGACAATCTTGACTTTCTCGAGTTTTCTTTCAAAGGAAAGAACCCATGGTTCCACTGATCACAAGTGATTTTTACAGTCCTATGTCCAGCGTACCTCAGTTGAACTTTTAAAGCCTTCCCATTTATTACAGTAAATAAAATTCAAAGGCAATCAGGTGCAGGAAGATGAGGTCCTTTTCAGAGGCTTTTCTTTTGTGGGAATCTTTTATGTAAGCATCTACCCCCCTCCAATGCGCTAGGCTCAGTTTTCACTCCGATCATAACAAAGGATGTTTCCTTCTGAAGTTGTTACTCTATACTTCAACCCCCCACCAAAAACAGCTGGGCTTGTAAAAACAGACAAGTCAAAAGGTTAAGAAATGAACGCGTCCATTTTCTGCAGCTGTACAAAAAGTAGCTGAGAATCTCAGCTCTTCAGATCACGAGACAGACATTACTGAGCTAAGGGTCAAGTATTGATTTAAAATGCAAATAACAGAATGGAAGTTTAACACCAATCTAGCAAAAGAGTAAATGACTGCATGCAAGAGTACTTTCAAAGTAGGAAAACTGGATGATGTATAAGTAGGGAGAAAAGCATTTTAATATATCTATTATGTAGTATACATAAGCATTATTGAAACAGTAAGTAAAAGTATTGGAAATAAATCATATGCTGGAGTAAAAGTTACTGAACTACAACGAGACATTTTCTAAGCCTTATATAAATTCATATATTATGTAGGCTGTATCAAACTCACAAGGCTTCTAAATATCTGATGCTTTACTTTGCAACTTTCAGAAAGCCCAGCATTGAATATTCTGCATGTTTTGGTCACTTGCTACCTTACACTCTAAACCAGGCATATAAAGAAAAGTTCTCTATTTCAGGAAGGTGAGGAAAGGGATTTCATAATGCTCTTCTCTCCTTGTCCTTCCTCCACACTACATTCCAGCAAGCAAAGCTAAAGGGCAATAAGGATTCAACGCAGTAGAAATCACCAGTTATAAAAATAAATGAATTAGAAAAAGTGTCCAAGACTATAAAAAATGGATAAATGACATCCATGCTTTTCTCAAAACTCTGACATGGTTGCAGAAATACACTAGGTACCCTGGCAT
>JAVCKT010018891.1:0-21697 GCA_032273925.1 Rhynchotus rufescens | reverse complement strand
GTACCATGAGGTAATTTAAAATACAAAAAAAAAAAAAAAAAAAAAAGGCAAACCATTGCTGTTTCTTAACTGCTTTGTCTTAAGTAAAGCTCCTTGTGAAATACATCAAAGGAGCAAGATTATATAATTTGCTAATAGCCGCTATTGACATGTCGAATCAATTTATGACACTTATGCTAGTAGAGCCAAGCCAATTTTATGAAATAGATTACACACCATCACTTTTAAAATTTAATCATTTTTAGTATCTTAAAAAAGCTTAATTATGCTTATGGGATATATCCAGTATGCATACACAAAGTATACACACTTAAGCTGTGATATAACCCATATATATATGAATATAACCCAAAGCAGAATGGAACCAGCCTACTTATTATCCTGGAGAGAATGAAAGTTTTAGTTTTGGCATTGGTGTTTTGCAAATAGCTGTCCACAGTTTGGAAAGCAGAACTCTTTGGTTAAGTCTGTTCTGGGACAGCGGTGTTGCAATTTTGAGCTAAGTGCCAAATATGACATCAATTCTTTCCTCAACAATGAAGGTCAGTGTTAAGATTAGTCTATTCACATTTTCTTTATTATTACTCCACAAATAGCAAGAATCTTATAATAAGTCAGGTTCTCGTGAGAAGGAAAACTGTAAACTGGAGTAAATAGCAATGTTCTGGAATGTAGAAAATATAATTGTAAAAGGAAGTTAAATTTGCCTTTTCATAAAAATTGCATGCCAACTTATAAGTGGCTCTTTGCTTCTTAAGCCACACATTTGTCATCTTTCAAAGTACATGTTCGCAGCAGGGAAGCATTCAGCTGGAAGTTTTTATCAAATGAAACCCAAGTAGGCCTTTAGCTGGGGGGCAGAATGCAATTGTCAAGATCCATGCAACCTTAAAGCTTGTGAGTAATTGCATTGTATCTGGGAGTTTTAACTTCAATAACTTCCTTGTTCAAGTAAAGATTACACAAGTGAAAAAGCACTGGTAAGTCACTGCCAATCCTTAGAAGTGTATATGTTTCTGGAAAAGAATCGGAATATCTCTCTTACATACAAAAGTATACCATAGGCTTTATTTTGTGATTGAAGATGTGCTAAAGCTGAAATATTTTACATAAAATGACGAGGCTATCAGAGATTGTATCACAAAGCTAATTCTTAAAACACAATAAAATACTCTCTATCACTTTGCTGTTACAAATACAAAAAAATCATTGGGACAAATATGTTATTGGTATATGATGTGTGGAATTCCACTGATCTCAGTGGGCTCACAGAAGGTAAAAGGCAACAAAAATATGTATTATTTTTGCATACAATGGGCAACAAAATGATGATATCCAGAAGAGGAGAATAAAGTGTTTAGTGGAGCAAAACAGATGTATAACTGCTCTGCATATTACATTTCTCTACTGACACCATGAAATGATTAGGTAAGTCAGGAAAAGATTAAACGGACCAGGCTGTAGGACCCCTATAGTTTCTTGAAGATACAGTAGTGCCATGTAGTGATAGCAGTACTCCAGTGAATTTTCTACTTCGATAAAGTGGTCTAGACTCATATATATTACAAGGCTGTTCAAATTGAACGAACACTGAGTAAATCATTTAATTTTGTGTGTACATTGATTTTACTCAGCTTCCAGATTAGTGTTGATAACAAAGCAGAAGATTTCAATGAAACTAAACTAAAGATTCCTAGAGTGAATTCTTAAAATTATTGGGAAATTCTACCTTTATACAACTACAACCATGATTTTCTGTTCCTCCTATTCCAGCTGAGTCACAGAACAGCTGACAGCGTCTTGGTATCTCCTTTAATTTTGTAGTTGAGAAGAGGAAATGCACTTCAAAGTGTAGCTTTATGACCAGCTGAGAAATTCAGTACAGCCTAGGTATGCCTTTTTGCATCCTGAGGTCTGGCATATCCTGAAGCTTAGTAGTTAATTCTCAGATGGTCTTATAAACATCTATTAAAGGGGAATGTCACTGTGCTTTTACCAGCACAAGGGCTGGAAGGGAAAAATACAAGACAGGAAAGAATAACTCTAGAGTATATTTACTTTTCAGCTTACCTTGATGCTTTAGCCTTACAGCTTGAGAAGGTTCCTAACCACCCACACAAGACCCCTCAAGTTCCCTTCCTAGCTGCCCTCCAAACTCTCCATTCAGAGCTCTCAACCATGAGGGCCTAGAAAATATTTTTCTTTACGATGACTGACTCCTGTCAGTTGAGAGACTGGAGGTAGAAAATATATATGCAGATGGCACCCTTTTTGTTACTTGGGAAGTAAGGTTTCCCAAGATCCCACAGAAGGACTTGTAAAACAAACTCTAGATCTTATCCAAAAATTATTTGGAACATGTAATGGAAATTTGTTTCACAGTGGATGCCAATGTTAGATACAAGTGAAGATTGCCCAAGCAGCTTATCCTAGAATTGTGTAAAATTTTAGTAACTCATGCTAAAAAGAAATTGTAGGTTCCTTAAAAAGACTTTTGGGACGTAAAATTTTTCATTCCTCCCTGTCTCAGACAAAATGAAACAGTGACTTTGTTAAATAGAAACACCCTACCCTTCTGCAGTAATCATATCAGTATATTTGATATTAACAGCATAACAACAAAAAAAAAAAGTAGCAAAAAAGTAGCAATATAAAGTGGTTAAGTTCAAAGTTCTACTGAAGAGAAGGCATGAGTTTTGTTAATCCATATAAGAGGTCTTTACTGGACCTATTTACAATACAATGTGTCCATAACTTGAAAGTATGGGTGCTTTTCTTTAATATTTATAGAAAGCTTTTTTTTTTCCCCCCCCCAGACATTTTCTGACATCCATGGCTCCTATTTAGTCTAGGTCTTGCTTTTGTACTTCTGTCCAAATTGCCAGAGAAACTTGCTATTGAACTCCTTCCTGTCTCCAGCAACCAGTGTTCGGATTTTCTCCCTCTCTTCTGCAACTACACTTTTTTTTTTTTTTTCCTGCATGACCACTAATGTCCTTCCCTAGAGCTGGGGAAATGGTGCAGGATCTCCTGGGGAAATCAACTGAAATGAAAAGCTCTTCAATTCTTGCAGCTATAAGCCATGGGAAGTCAGAATAAAAATGTTCCATGAGGATGAAACAGCAGTAGTTTTTTCAGAGACTTTTTGTGATGCATAAGTCTATGTAGCTTATACAAAATATAAAAATGTGAGCAGTTTCACAGAGCACATGTCATATAAAAGGAAGCCACTCTTGCCCAATTGCATATTCCTCTTCCAATGTAGTACCTTGGAGAAACTACATTAAAAACAAATACAGTTTTTAACTTTTTTAATGTCAGAGGGATGTGCAGGCTTACTAAAGGTTATTTGTGTGTTCAAGAGAGTTAAATGTAAGTAATCTTAAAATTCCTTCTGTCCAGGAAATCAAAAATGACTTCATAGAACAAAATTGAGAATAAAAAAGAGACGCTAACAAAGGAGCCATATTCAGAACTAGCATGAAAACAGTATCAATAATTCATTAGTGTTTTTCATTGTCTCTTGTTTTTAAACTTATTCTTTCAACTTACAGTGATACTGTAGAGAATTTCCTCTCCTTTAATACCCAAACAAGCAGCAAAAGAGAACAAAGTAATATCAAGCATTAAGATCTAGCTCAATTTCTAGGACCAAAACAGATCTTTATATGTAACCTGTAGAGGGATGTGTGATCTAAGCATTTTTTTTTACATTATTGCAGTGAGTTATGTAGACAGACATTTCCCACAAAAATTTAATTAGGTGAAATCACATATACATAGTGTATATTTCACATACATGAAAAGCCTATTTTCTCTCTAAGAAGACATCCATATGTATATAGCTCTTGTTCTAAGAATAAGTTTATCGCAAAGCTAATGCATAAATACAGTTCATTTTCTTTCCTTCTGTTTTAAGAGCTATTATCAGAGTTTCATAAACTAGGGCATCATTTAGGCGTTTTATATCTTGTCCCTCTGAGGACCATGTCTCAAAACACAGTGCCATGTGCAGTATCTTTTCTCCACAATGTTTCCCCTCCTTTTTACAGCCTTATAGTATTTCAAGAATCAAAGGTGCAATTGAAGCTAACCCATCTAGCTCTGAAATCATATTTTAGATCATCTTTCCCTTTTTCTCTGGTGCTTTATTGCTTGTTTTGGAGATGGAACCTTGGCATGGAAGAGGAAAAAATGAGGAAGGTAGAAGGCCATACTGCATTATTGAAACTAATACATTTTTTCCAGGTCAGTCACCGTACAGACCTCTTTCACTCATCTGTTCGTGGTTCACTGATGACTTTATAGCCACCTTTTATTCCCCAAAGGGAAATAAATTCTTATTGTCATTATTACTTCCATGGCTTTCTCTGCACTAACTATCCTTTTACTTCCAGCTAAACCTGAAGTTTATAACAATTTGCCATGTCCCTCATTGACAACAGAAGGGGCTAACAATATCCATAAGGCTTCTTGTACTCTTTAATAACTTGCATAGGTGTTTGCACAGCTCTGAATAGATAGACAACCTAATCCCTAAGCATAAAACTTATTTAAAACCATTTCTCTTTTGCATTTCCCTGCAGTCCTATATACATCATTCCTTATCGCTGCAATGATTTATAATAATACAGCTTTATCTTAAATTGCAGCAGTTCAGCAGACGTTGCAGGATAAATTCTGGCAAGGATCAGTATAACATAGCAGGAGTGGCACAGCCTGCATTCATTACTAAGGCCATTCTTCTGATTTAAGACAAAATAGTTAAAAGGCAGGGGGAGCTAATACACATGCCAGGAAATGAAGAAAACACCCAGCAACAGCACTAAAGTAAGGAAAAGCCTTATTTCTGTCTTTTTTACCCATCGAACACAAAGATAGTCTTTGACATTAATGTCATTGTTCTTTTACCTCTGAATGGCCTGAGTCACTGCATTTTCTAAATCTTTATCTTCTCCTCTCCTAGTGATTTCCATCCGCCTAAAACTATCATCTTTGTTTTGAGGTTCAGGAAGGAAAGAAGAGCAAGAACCTAGTATGTTTTTAAATTTTATTCCTTAACATAATGCATAGAAAGCACCCCTACTCTTCTCCCCAAGCAATAATATAAGAAATAAAGCTCCACAATTTCTCTGAACTGTTCATCAAGGAAATACAATGAGCTCACAGCAGAGCCTGAAAAATAGACAGTGCTGTGTGACTACAGACCTGCTCTTAGAGAGGCATAATCACAGCTATAACTATCACACGCGGTTTCCTAGGATGTCAGTGGAGTAGTTTAGTTCAGATATATCAGCATTATGAACACTAGTCCACAGTGGATTTAATCAGGTATGTAATCTAGATCAGATGACATGGCAATTGTTATGACAAGCTGCTTGCTTACAGTTTATTTAGTAGCCATACTGTATGTTTGGCTACTAAATAGCAGTTGTTTTTGTTGTTGTTGTTGTTGGAAAAGATGTGAATGGCTGAACACCTGAAGGTTGTCTGTTGGTTTGTTCCACATTACTGTGCCTTGCAGTTGGAGGGGGGAATTTGTCTTGCTGAGAGCAGTCTCACATGTCTATGCATCCCTACTCGGGAAGAGCTTAGCTGTGAGGTACAGCAGGCAGCACGCTTGACATGTAGGTGAGGACTACAAAATTACTACACTACCACAGAAGCTTCAACAAATGACTCAAAATGACAGAAAAAGTTACCAAAATATTTACTAATAATAGTCGGCTATTCAGCTAGGTTCTGATAATAAGCAGATAAGAGATGCTAACATATCCCCTTCTCCTAACTAAATTATGAAGATTTCAACTTATATTTTTGGTTTAAAACAATATCTGCTGCACTCCTTTATATCATTCCAAATCACAATTCTCTAACAGCACATGTACTATTTTAGTTAATTTAGGAAAAGGCAAAGAAAGACAAATTATTTCATCATTAACTCACAACGATCAGGCAGTTAATACACCGGAAAATGTTTCCCAGGAAAGCATGACGTCTGTGGAACGTGGAAGAACAGTGTGGTGCTTTCACATTATGTTATACATCAGTATTTTGTATCATTATGTGAATTAATTTGCAGGTTCATTAATCATTTTTGCAGCTGGAGCGTTAAGCTAATATTATGCTGAAAGTGAAAATGATGTAATTAAAGACTAGCAGTTACAGTCCTTTTGTGAACAAAATAAGTCAATAAAGCTGCTATCTGTTTATTCCATAAACTGAGTATTTGGTTCATTGGTGGACATATTCCAGTCTACAAGAGCCAGCTACACTCGATGGGTAACCACAGTTCACCACTGAATCTTTATGGTGGTTGTATGAAATAAGTGTTATTATCATACCTTTCAGGCAGAGTCACTTTTGATGTAATTTAGTTAGTTAGTTAGCTAAGTCTGAGCAGTTTAAGAAGTCTAAGTAACCTGTTTGCAGTAGAGCTGTTGAAGAAAATGAGGATTTATGATTCAACATTCCAGGGTCAAACTCATTAGATTATGTTGTTCTAGACAGACTTCACAGGCCTGTTCTTTTCAAGACTATTTGCAACTGTGTTGGACAGGTAATTTAACAGATCTCAGCTCAGGTACACAGGAGAGCTAGAAAGGCTGCTGGAAAATAGCAAAGCTGTTTTCTACTTTTCCATGTATGAACTATTTTAATTTAAAAGGCTGAGAAAAAAATAACTTTACATGATGATGGTTTAAACAATATTATAAATACCTTGATTAAAATTATGAAGTTATAAAAAGTGTAACCAAATGTATAGTAAAATTCTTAAAATTCACATTTACAACCTACTTAGTAGAAAGATATTTGTCATAAATTGAAGGCTTCTCTGATTATTTGAAATCAGAGTTTAGATATTGTTGGTATGTGATGTTCAAGAATGTTTTTGCTTTCCACAAGGTATGTGAAGGTATTAACCTATCTCTTTACTAGGTAAGTGCCCAGTTTTTTGCATTTAACTAAACCTAATCTGTATTTGACGTGCCAATCATGCTTGTTCAGTTGTTCTGAAGTAAAAAACTTTTATTTATTTATTTATTTATTTATTTATTTTTCATTCTGCATGATGAAACTTTTCTCATCTTCTTTTCTGGTAGAAATATGATGACCACGATATTAATTCTTCTGGCATTCCACAAGTCACCTTGCATTTTTTCCTACTAACAATTCAATAAGGATTTCGTTCAAAACTCTGACTGAACTTTACCTTCATTAAGTTAACACAGTCTTGATTTAGGAGTGGATAACTGTTCATCCTTCATACTGTACTTACTTATCTTGCTTTTTGTGTAGCAATGTTTCAATGCATTCTGTTCAAACTTCTTAGTTCTTTTGTTCCATCTTCGCACATGTGCACAAATACACATATTCAAATTTTGTTTAGACATAGGTCCCTTTATTTTATTTATACTTGCTCACCTTAAATACCCCCATTTTTTTAAAAAAATATCACCCCTTTAAAAAAAAAATGTTCCCAAATAGCTCTTTATCATCTTCCATTGTGCTGCAGATAAATTGTGCATTCCTCAGGTCCCTGTAAACTATCCCTTCCCAGTGAAATGTTATTTATATCCATAATTCCTAAGTCTGCTGCAACTTTTTCAAAATTCTGACTAAGCCCCCATCAGACATTTATTTGATCACCTCTTTTTCTTCCATGAACCTGATTACTGTAATTATTTCCTCATGCTTTTCTTGAGTCAGGTATTACCTCTTTTAGAATATGTCACTCATCACCAAATTTTCCAAATACCACAGCAAATAACGTGCTATTTTTATTCCAATAAGATATTATGTTTACACAAGAAGAATCTCAAAGCACCTAATCTTGACAACAAAATACAAGTCTACAAACAGAAAAGTATTCGTTTACCAGAGGACAGAACATCCAGAACAAATTACTTGCCTGATGTCTGTTCTCCTTTTCCTCAAGGACTTAAGTTTTGTTGCAAAATGAAATTACTTTAATATTATTGTTCATTGCATTAGTCATGACCTTTCCTCTATGACATGATTCCTACAAGGTAATAATCTTGCTATTATCTACCTGAAACACTTGCTTTGTCTCCTCCTTCCTACCTCTCATCCAGAATTATTACACTTTTATGATATGGTTAATCTTAAGCCCCTTGTTAAATCAAGATCCATAGGACTGACATTTAATTCACAGCCAAAAAATATACAGAAAAATGGAAATAAGAATTAACATTTTGTTAGTGGTTTCTCCATGTGTGATATCATATGCAAACTAGAATTTTGCAGATCGCTAATTCCTGGCTCAGTTCTTTTGGCTTGATGGATTTTTAACTGAATTGATGGTACTAATTTAATGTGTTTCAAGGAGCATAGCAAAGACTTTATCAAGCTGGAAAGAGAAAACTGCACTAAACCATTGAAACTAAGTGACAATTTAGCAAGACTGAATGTAATTAACAGTGTGATTAGGCCTTCTTTGAAAACTGCCATGAGATTTCTAGTAATTTGGATCAAATAGTCATTTCCTCATTATATTGTATTAACCCTGAATATTATTTCTGTCAGGTATCTCAACAACTTATCGTAGTAAGATAAGTAATAGAATTATATGCTTCTAAATTATTACAACCGAACACCTTATTTTTCTTAACATGTTTATTTAAATATACATGGAACATCTACTTCTTTGAACTGCAGTTTCACGTAGTATTTGTCACTGCCATTCCATCTTCTGTAGGACAGTCATGGGATTTCAAATAACGGTCTAGCTGGATTTGAAAAAGAAAAAAAAATAGTTTAAATACTTTATAGTATTTTTACTAGACAGGGACTCATCATGAAAGGTGAATTACTTTAAATCTCTAGCAAAAGAAGGAAGGGATCTAACTTCTTACATGTGATGAAGGTACTATTCTCTGGTTGAACAGCTGTAAAGGTCTTGACCTTCCAGTTATTATTGGCTACAGAAAACTAGAGCTTCCAAGGAGAAAGACTATAGATTATACTGCTACTATGGGATGAACTCACCAGAACTCACCTTTTTTTGCATTATCTATATACTACTGTTCATCTAAATTGTAATCTATTCTTGTCTTTAAATGAAAGGATATCTTCTTCATGTTTTCAGGAATTTAGTAAGTTTTGACCTGACAGAATGAGGTATTTCTGCAAACAATTCCATTATTTTCTATCCCTGAATATATTTTATAATCTGGTAAATGTAGTTCTTTCTTTTCACTGACAAGGATAGGAGTCATTTTCTTATTTTTGTGCTTGTTATCATATAAAATAAAATCACTTGTTGTTATCCTGTAAACACTTCTGTCAGTTTTCCATCTATCCTGCCCTAAAAGGAGGATGAATCAGAGATGGAAATCTTCCCTAAATCATTATCTCTCTAGCCCTCATGCAGAGGGTTTAAATAATTCATTTTTTTCTGTACAGTCTTACTAAGAAAAATGCTCGACATTATGGCGTTTAAACTGATATGTAGAATTCTAACCTAATTTGTGGTTAAATTCAATCTCCTGGACTAGCACATAAAGGTTAGATGATTTCTTGTACATGAGATTTCACAGCAGTTCAAAGTCAGTCAATGCAAAGTTGCATATATAAAAAAATAAACAAAAAATCACTGTTCCAAGGAAGTGATGTCAATTCACAGAGTGCAGTTCATCCTTGATAAACACAACAGAAACTTTTACATGATTTCTGGCAACTCTGATCCAATAGTCATAACTTTTTCCTCTACTCAAAAAAACCCATCTTCCTACCTAATACATTCCATCCTGTATGTAATAGCTAGGTGCTCTCAGTTGTGGACTGATTATCATTTAATTACTCCATCTGTTAAACTTTATTTCTCTGAATACTCTACTGAGACAAGATTACTTTGAAATAGTTCTATTTATTCTTGAGCTGAACAAAACATGAAGGATTTTTTTTTTTTATTCTATAAACATGTTTATCCAGGGAACCCTTCTGTATTCCACTTCCTATAAAGCATACAACTATATAGCTTTGATATATCCAATTCTGTAGGTACGGTTTGTGAATAATTAAACTATAACTACTGGATACACAAACCTATTAACCATTTATTAAAAGCTCAACATGTAGAAATATGGAGAAGATATATTCAATTGTTTATTTGACCACTGGAAAATGACTCTGTCTGAACTAGTCATTGATTCTGTGTTGACCAAGGAACCAGGAAACAACTGACACTCTTTGGTTTATCACTTCCTAAAATGGCATGCTGATTACCATTCAGAAGTTCTTAGAGTCAAAATTTAATAAAAATGAGTAAAGATTGTTTTTGAAAATATATTGACTTTAAATGTGTAGTACTTTTTATGCTTATTTATTCACTGTGAATCATGGAGATAAGTCTTGTAAGAATGAGCATGCCTATAAAGCTTTGCACCAGCAGACATGTTGCTTTTTGTTCTCGCAAATATTTCTCATTAGCCTTCTTAGACTTCTATTTTACCAGTAGAAAAAATATGATAAATACTCAAAATGGTATTCATTTAGTATATATTTAGAAAGTTCTATGCTTCCCAATTTGAAGTGCAGTAAAGTAAAATGTTTAGATAACAACTTTAAAAGCATTAAAAAAACTGATCGTGCTTCCCTAAACCCACAATTTTTTTTTTATGTTACAAATCTCTTTTCAGTTCCAGTAAGGACACTTGCTAAGTGTGACTTGAGGGGAATCAGACATCATGAATATTATTTGTATTTTCTCTTAAAGGAGATTTAAGCACATTAGCTTCAAAAACTCACCCTTTGGCTATGCCAAGAAGAGTAATTAATTTGTTATTTAATCACTCATTTTGTCACAAATTAATATTGATTTTTCCACACGTCTTTCACAAGTCTGAAAACTGTGAAACACATAAAGTCCAATTCCAAGGCAGTGAAGTAGTGTGAAGCTTTTCACACTTCTTAGAACTGTAACTAGTTATTCCACAGCACTATGGAGGAACCTTTTGTAAATTATTTCCTTTTCTTAGCATATGCTCTGCATTGATTTTACACCTTGAATTTTAAAATCTATTTATATAGCACCCTACAGTACAAGCGATGAGAACATTGAATAGTTACACCAAATTTGATAGAAGCTTACCAATTCTTTCTGATGCTACTCCTGAAGCCCAGGGTGAGACTCTAATTGAATCTGTTTGATCTGAACAGCTACACAAGAGTGCATATATCTGAACTTCAAGAAAATACAGAAACAATTATGTGACTAAATGGTGTGTGTCAAACCACTGACATATGTCACTACCTGGAAAAAGTCTCTAAATCTGTCTCCAAGATATATTAGCTTATGGCAGTCAAACCAATGCCAGTGAAAGAAATGGAATCATTTTCAGTGGATTAAATTCAGTGGCATCTCTAAAATTTGCAGGCTTGCTGAGGACCTAAATAGACACATAGTGAAGTGAATAAAATGCTTCCTAAGTCAGCTGGCACAAGGGAGGTAGATTTGGGAGATTTTGGGTAGATGCAGGGTTTTTTTTTGAAAAAAAAGAAAAAAGGCCAAAATTTACGGTTGCATCCAGGGCATAATTTCAATTTTAACAAAAGTAATTAGAAAGTGATTCCCTTTAACAAAAGGAAGTAGGAAAAGTTAGGATGCAATGATAATAATAGCATTTGCACAGCACTGATGATATTACAAAATATATTATTATTGAATCCAACCACCAACACTAGGTTATCCAGATTCTTTCTAATACTTCATGTCATCTGAAGAGAATAACCTCTGTGAGAATTATTATCATATTATAAGATTTTCCTGTCTGTAGAAACTTATTTCGGAAACTAAATATTATTCACAACTTAAGAACCTCAGCTACTTTAAATTTGTCATTTTTAGCATCGCTGCATGAAATATAAGTGATGCTGGCTTTCATGAATTGAAATATTGTGCAAAAAGGGCAAAACTATTCCAGATGTGGTACTTGATAGAAAAGGGTGCTTATTATTCTTCTTAATTAATCCTTGTAATCTCTAAGTATCCTTACTCAGTTGATTTGGAAGTTAAATGCAGAAATTAGTGCACAGTGGTTTCACTTCAGAAAACACAACTTCAGCTCTTAATTTAGGTCACTTTATCTCTGCTTCTTTCCCATGTACTCACTTTTAGAAGACTAGAACATAATGTGACTCAGCTTGACTCTTTTGGCAGTATCTTCTCAACAGAGGTTCAGTGTCGAGACATTTGCAGGTCATGGCTGATGTATACTGGTGGAACACTGCAAGTGTTACTGTGCCTGCCTGCTTTCAGTTAGTGCTATTAGTACTTCACATTTGATTAGGAAAAAAATTCATCCCTTTTCCTATATATATATACTGCTTCAATAATTAATTTCACAGTGACATTTCTATTTGCTTGATGGCCCTTTTTTGACCCAATTCCAAATATTTCTTCAATCATTAACATTTTGCCTCTGTTCCACACTAACATGTAAAAGACTTTTGCTGCAGTTTAGTGTGTTAACTCTTTCCCAACCAAATACATTGTATCTGCTGTTAACAACCTTTGTAGCATATACTTATGTCAACTAAATCTACCAACCAAATTTATTCTCATGCAAACATGCACATGCAAATGCAGGTGCAAATATAGTCATGAAGATGCTGACTTATTTGTATTCAAAGGTGGTTTTGGACAGTTAAACTGTCCAAACGTATTGGACAAAGTGATGTAGAAGTAACTCTGAGAACACTCTCTTTTGTAACAGCGGATAAGCAAATATCAAGCATGTCACATTTCACAGCTTTCCCTTTTTTACTTTTTCTGACACATGCCTAAAGGAGTGATCATGATACAAGTGTCTCTTTGAGGAGAAAAGTAGTAAAATGACATAAGTGAGAAGAGCGAAAAAAGACATCAGATAATACATCAAATAGAAACTGAAAAGTCACACAGACTGGAGCAGCACGAAGCAGCATCAGTACATGGTTGCCCTACATTGAAATAACGCAAGCTTCAATGGAATAGTGACAGCATGAAGTAACAAAACAGAGTTTGCACCACAGCGATTTCAGAACTGCCTTTCAACTTCACTCAGAGACAGGATAGAGTAGTTCTGTAACTTGTCTTAACTAAGCACTCTAAATCATCAATAATTTCACTTTTTTTTTCTAACAAATTACTTCACTTTCTCATTCTGAAAGATATTCTCATCAAAGATTTGTATTTTTAAATGTTTTTTGATTCTTTTCATTTTTTTAATCTAAGTATAAAGTTATGTCAACCTGCAAAGTCCTCTAGTTATGCATTATGTGACTTGTCTGTATATCATATCATAGTGAGGCAGCAAGACTACAATGTTAAGAATAATATAGAGCCTTGAAATATCCACTTTCCATGGCTGAAGCAAACAGTGTAATTTCCAGATAGTGCCCCAGGACTCTTCCAACTGCTGGGAGTCAGTATAGTAAAACCTCATGCACAGTGAAAGCTGAGCTTTTATAACACTGTTTCTTTTCATTGATAATTTTTTTTTTTTAGATTCTCACTATTACTCTTCAAGAAATTCCCTCTGCATTCATAAAGCAAGTGCTATACTCTACGCAACTTCTTTCTTATTTGCACTTTTAAGTGATATAAAATCAATGCATCTGTGTTTGTTGTCTAATTCTGAACATTCTGATAAAAGTCAGTTTTTGAAACTGGAATATATTTGAATTGTATTAAAATATGCTTACAATGGCATGTTAATTATGAACAAGAGTTGAGTTGGACAGTGAAACACAATGCCCAAGATCAGAAGAAACATCTTGCCAAAGAACCCCTGTGTGATGATAATTTCAATGTATTTGCTACAGGCAAGTAAACTGAAGGTGTATTTTGTCAAACAAACAAACAAAAAAATAAACAAAAATCCTGCTAATTGTGGATATTTCTTTATAGCCTATGTTGCTAAAGAGCAGTTCAATAATAAGTGCAATATAAAACCACCACCATCAGACAGAGCAGTTAGTATCAGTGAAAATAAAATTTTAGTGAAATTCTAAAATATATACACATATACTAAAAAAAGCATGGAAAACCAGAAACCAAACAAAACTATTGTTAAGAGCTGTTATACTGTAAAGTATTTGTCTTTTGAAATACTAGTCCAGTAAAATTAATATCTCTTCTGCTCATCAGGCAAGTGCAACACTATCATCAATTTAAGGAGGTTTATTTGGTACTTTTTCCTTTTCTCAGTGATTTTTCTTCCAGTATAGAGAAAAAGTGGTAATAAAAGCATGGAAAAAAATCAAGAAACAGCTTCTTCACTTTGTAGATAATCAATTCTGATAGCAATAGTAGCTTAAACCATGTTGGCATTCAGGTAACTGAGAAAATATATAACAATCCAAGTTCCTGAGCTAAGAACATAAATTAAAGGGGAGACAGATATAGATATAGATTAGATATAGATATATATAGATATATAGATATATAGATATATAGATATATAGATATATAGATATACAGATACGGATACAGATATGACATAAAATTTCTTTACTTTATCTTCTTTCCTTTTAGAAATAGGCCCCAAAACACTGCTTGCAGTAGCATTTACGTAGATTTTAGGGATACTACGCCTTGTCAAATAAGTAAAATAAAGCCCATTTCTTTGAGTTCAAAGACCTGCTTGCAGGGCTTTTTGTCAAGAGATAGAGCCATAATTTGTACAAGAAGAGTTTGCAGTTAGTAGTTTTCTGACAGGCATAATTTGGAGAAGGTGCTTCCCTGTCACTTTGTATTTGCATGTGCTTAAGCTTTGTTAGTTTCAGGATGTTTAAAATGCTGGTGAAACATGTAGAGTCTAGAATACCTACAATTTTAAGCGTCTCTTTTAAATAAATTCCACAGCTCTCTAAGAGCCTGACAAACGTTCAAGTTCTAATTTGTTATATTTTCCAGTTAATAGAATTCTTACCTCCCGTCTGTTTTTCTCCCAACTTAAAAGATTATTTTTATAAACAATACGGTAAGATTTTTTTTCTTAATAAGAACACATATTTACTGATAATTGTACTCAATATTTGGCATACCTTTTTTTTTTTTTTTTTAAGGGGAGGGAGTGGTTTTGCAATTGTTACTGGTATACATTTTTCAATATTTTAGCACACCTATTGTTAACTACTTTTAAAAAAAGTAGAAACCAAATCTGGTTGCCTCAGCATTCTATGTGAGGTTTTCTGGTGCCATGGATATTATCATCTTACTACTTCATACACAGTTCATTATAAATTTGTTCTTATCCAGTTTAGTCAGTCTGAAATGATAAGTGAATAAAAATATCGTTGGACAATTAATCAAGTAAGATCCATATCTCCTTATGACTGCATTTAGGCTGATATGGACATTGGCACAGCTACTCAAATAACAAGTGTTAAATAATGTGGTGGGAATAGGTTACAGGCTGACACTTTATGATCATATATGTGGGGCCAAGCAGCAACTGTGTGATACGCAGTGAGTACAGATGATGAACATGGTTGAAAATCTGTTCTGTATATTTTCTTTCCCCTCCTTTCCTTTGAAAAAAATTCAGTCTACTACTAATTTTCCATTATTTTCTTCTGTTATCTCTAATTCAACTTATTAGCTTGCTACTGTGTCTCGTAATTCTTACACATACATAGGTGAACTTCATCACTACATGTATCCAATCATCCACAGTGTATCTCCTTGCACACATTTTCTTCTACTCTTAGACACTTAATTGCAAATATTAGTGTTTAAGTTTTCTTCTAGTCACATGAACAATTTGTGTTCAAGGGGAAAAGGAAGAAAAATGTAGGGGTTTTGTTTGTTTTTGTTTTTTATCCAGCTCCTCCTACCAAGTTATCCCTACTATTAGATGGAGAAAAACATCTTCAGATTATAATCTTTACAAGTCTCTTGCTTAATGAAAGCCCTTTACAAGACCTTTAATTTCCCCTTAAAATTTTATCAAGGTAAAATTCCATATGCCAACTGAAACCTGACCATTATATATACTGTATAAAATAATATTAATTAAAATGATGACACCATTATTCTAATGCAAGGAGGAACTCCACACTTCCCTGTCAACTTTCTCAGTGAGACCAGATCTAACACTGAGGGATTTATCTCAGTTCATCAATTGAAGCCAGTAACCTGGCACAGACTGCCCTGGTGACACTTACAAGGTAAGTACTCCAACAGGATTGTGACTGGGAGTTTCCTAACTGCTTTGGAAATTAGTTGTCTAATTGGCATCATGAAGGAGGTGGGATTTGTCCAGGATTCAGTTCAACTCTACTCCCGCATATTTGCTTCTGCACTGACTCTTCTTTCTTTTCTGCCCTTTTCCATCCACCTCAAATACTATGACTGTGCTGAGTTCAGCCAAGAACTCACTCTCTCCCTAGGCTAATTTTTTTTAAAGGGGGAGGAATCAATATACATATTAACCATCAGTTTGGTGAACAACTCAAATATTTTTCCACAAAGGACATGGCCTTCCCCTAAACTAATAATTATATATCTGAAATCCTAGCAAAATAAAAACCATACCACATATCCTTGGAAGAAACAGCACAGATTTAGAGCTGCATATCATCATGTGTCCAGCATTACAACTCCTGATTATAACTGCAGCCAAGTCAATGAATTATGAGTAATGCACTTAAAACAGCTGTGAATCAATGCTATCACTTACTGAGGCTCTGCAGAGGTAAGGAATGGAGGCGGGTTTTCCTAGCAGTGTCATCCTGGAAATGACAATCTAGTAGTTTCTTGAGTAATTTCTCTCCACAGAACACTTTTTCCATACTCTTTCAGTGCCATATTGTTTCTAGATCTTTCACTAACTGCAAATCTTTAGCTATAATGTGACACCTTTCCTCCTCAGACTGTACTATATATAGAGAAAGCTATCCTAATATCTGTCAATGGAGAGATTTGTTTAAATATTTTTAAAGGCAATTCTTTAAGATACTTTTGTCAACATTCCTTCCTCAAATAGATTGCAGCATATTGTTGATTTTACTTTGTGTTCCACTGGTTATCATTATTCTAGGATTTAGGCTAGAATTGTCATTTTCCCAGCCTTTCCCACGCTTTTCTGTCCTGCTGCTTGTCATCTTCCAGGCTCCACAGAGAGCACTGGAACTGAACCCTCTATATATCTGTCCCAACCTTATTCTCCACCCTAGATTTTGCCTCCCTATCTTATTGTCAGGTCTACTTGGGGGAAAAAAAAATAGTTTGACTTCTTGGTGAAAGATAAGTGGGGGCAGCACACTCAGTGCCGATATATAATACCCCCACAGCGTTAAATTCTCTAGTTTTGCTATTATTTATGGAAATTGCAACAACCATATCTAAAATGCCATAGGGAAAATATCCTTGCAGTATTTCTGTCAGGTACATCTCACTTCCTGTACAGACCAAGTTGGAAAGATTTGAGAGCTTTGCTCCCAAGATCTTACAGTGTCAAATGAGACTGGTAATACTGGTGTTCTCAATCTCCATATGTCTTTTGTATGCTGTGTCAGTTACTTTGACAGGGGTAACCTAGCATCAACTCCAGTGAAATACTGCCCCATACTAGCAGTTTGCTTATCCTCATAGAGGTATCACTACAGAGGGTTATGTTTGAATCTGCTAAAAAAAATTAGTAGCATTAGCAATCATGCAGCAAACATATGGCACCTCAGAGCAGCTGGGAAATCACTATGCTCCAGCTTTCTTGATGGAAAGCACTTTTCGTCTGCCAAATGTATTTTGTAAAACAGTTCAAAGGCTTTTACCAGCTTTCAGGGAGCTTTTTGCCACAGGGGAATACTTATGAAAGGAGTGGGCAGGCCAGCACCCAAACAGCAGAAGCCACAGGATATCTCGTTATATCTCCCCACCTTTCAACTTCTTCACAGGCAGCTGGGGTTAGCTGCTGAGAATAAAAATTTGTTGAGAATGAAAAGTAGTAAAGGTATGTGGATACAAGTAAGCCTTCCACAACAATGAATGGCCAGTTCACACCATCACCTTAACTGAGCGTTCGCTTGGCATTCTTTGAGCTCATATTCTCTAAAGTCAGCTTCCTCTAGCCATCCACTAGAGTGGCCACATCCACTCTAGCCATCCACATCCTTTGACTGTGTCCGATAGAAATCTTGCTCTTTCTTGGAATCTTCTATGTGGACAAATTGTGCTTGATTCATTATCTTTTTCATTCTTATTCAGTCTTTATTGATACTGTAAATTCAAAGTCAATCAATTACCATCTAAGGCACCCCTTTCATCCTCCCCCACCACCTCATGATAGTGACTATTCTTTTATTCCTCTACTAGGTCCAAGACTTCAGGTTATGGAATTGTGTGTCCAGTTTCCAACCCTAGTTATTATACTTCTCCTTCAAGCTTAAAGAAATGAAAATCTTTCAGTACCAGCTATCAAGTAAAGGACAGGGGGAAACGTGAATTCTCTCTAATTATTTTCTTAGTTCTATTAAATACAAAATTTATTCTCATGGGGTAGTCAAATACCATTTTCTTTTTTCTCAGCACAGAGCAATAATTTTGTTGTACAATATAGTAGAGATTAGGGGTTCACCTGCTAGAAAGTAGCTCCCTGGAGAGGGATTTGGGAAGTTAACCATGAGCCAGCCATGTGCCCTTGTGGCCAAGGAAACCGAATGGGATCCTGGCCTGCATCAGGTCACGAGGTCAAGCAGGTCAAGCAGGTCAAGCCAGCAGGTCAAGCAAAGTGATCCTGCCCCTTTATTCAGCTCTGGTGAGGCCGCACCTGGAGTATTGTGTGCAGTTCTGGGCTCCCCAGCATAAGAGGGACGTGGAGTTTCTGGAGAGGATCCAGCATAGACTGACAAAGATGATTAAAGGAATGGAGAATCTCTTGTATGAGGAAAGGCTAAGTGAACTGGGCCTGGAGAAGAGAAGATTGAGAGGGGCTCTTATCAGTATGTACAAGTAACTGAGGGGAGAATGTAAAGGGGATAGGGCCCAACTCCCCTTAGTGGTGGCCAGTGATAGGACATGGGCAATAGGATGTAAATTAAAACACAAGAAGTTCCATCTCCATATTAGGAAGAACTTGTCCACTGTGAGAGTGACAGAACTCTGGGACAGGCTGCCCAGAGAGGCTGTGGAGTCTCCTTCTCTGGAGATCTTCAAATCCTGCCTAGGTGTGTCCCTGTGCCATGTGCTCTAGTTGTCCCTGCATGAGTAGGGGCTTGGACTAGATGATTTTTACAGGTTCCTTCCAACCTCAACCATTCTGTTATTCTGTGATATCATGTGACAGCTGCTCCCTCAAAGACTAGAATAACAGGAAAAAAGATACAGGATCGCATAAAGAAGCAATATATTTTTGTATGTCTTTAGTTATTTTAGTTCAGTTAGTTTAGTTCTTAGTTATAAGAGAGGAACGAAGGCTAAAAAAAATAGTATGTATTCTGGATCCTCTTTTCAAGGTAAATGAAAGCTGTGCATTCCAGTTTTACTCAAAATAAACAGAGATATCTCATGGAAATTCAGTGTCATTCTAGAACATTACAAAAAGGCCAGTGTCCCTAACAAATAATGCATTACAAGCCTTCTTCTGTTTCTCTCTCTTAAAATACTAAAGAAAAAAAGAAGTTATTTCAAAATATTCAGGCTCCAAGACATTCAGGGAGGACATCCCCTCCAAAAATCATTCCTTCCCCAAATTTCAAGAATTTAAAAAGCAGTCTTCTGTGTTCTCCACCAATTATATTTACCAAGCAGTGAAAACATTTTATCTAACTACTTTGTAAAAAGAGAAAGGCCCTATCAACCTATTAAGCTCAGTTATAATGTGAAAACTAATATTTTTCCTCCAATATCTCACAGATTATATAGTATATATTTCTTTTAAACTAGTCTGGTTCTTACATTAAGAAATTACAGTCAGAAAATCAAAATCATCCTTTCCTGCTTGAGCAACAATTATACCATATAAAAATCATTGCTACCTGAACTTAGCAAAGACTTAGTGAAGATCCAAAATCAATAATATTAATCACAAAAGTGGTGTTGTAAAAAAAGTTTGTATCTTTCTGTCAAGCAATCAGAAGCATTAAGCATTTTAAAAAAAATGTTGAGAAGACTGAAACACAGAGAAAGAAAGCAAAAGGAGACTATAAACTTTTGAATGTTTATCAATTAACTTTTTAAAAATGTTTTTTAATAAAAGTTATTTTGGGTAGAAATGAGAAAAGTATTTTTGGATCATACACTGAAGAAGAAGTGCATCATTTTCAGACCTGCTCAGGTCTGTTTCCTCAGTTTGTTCAATAATTTCAATTTTTCTTCTTAAATTTTTTATCAGAAACGCTACCTCAAAAAAAATCTTTGTTCTTCAACTGAAATGTAATGAGATAAAAGTAAATGAAATGTATTTGTTTATTGTGGAAGGAAAAGGGAGAGCAGAAATCAACGTAAACAGAAATACAATACAGACTGCCTAGTCAAATGATACTATGAAACTAAGATTTTTAAAAATAACTACAAACATGAGGACCTACATTCTCAAATACTGAATATAAACACACCACTTCTAGAGAGATAAGAGTATGTAATTCACCATATACCAGATGAAGAGACAAAAGATAACGGACCTTAAAGGATGCTGTTTCAAAACTGTATGTACTCAAATGTGCATTCACTTCTAAAAACACATTTATTCTAGTATCAATGGTAGTAAAGATTTGCATGCCTGATTTGGCAAGTCCCAAATATCCTGTCTTTATACTGATACTGTCTTTAACACAACCCACAGATGTACATCTTGCTTTGTTAAATAAGAATACAAATAGTCTACAAACTGAGACTGTGTTTCTCCAAAATAGGCCTGAATTTCCCTTATTGTTAGACATTTCTTATCTCTTCAAATGTCAGATCGTTATTCTGAGGCAAGTAGTCTTTTTTTTTTTTTTCCTAAGTAAAGGTGAAACAAGGTTATGCAACTCTTAGCAAGCAAAAATACTGCATCTTTGTAAACTATTGACCACTGTGATCTTAAGAAGATCCAGCAAACAGTCACACAACGATAGAGTTGCAAGGTAAGAGACTTGTGTTAGAGGCTTAAATTCACTGTAATGATGGCACAGGGGGATAACACCATTGATTCAAACAGCACAGCAAGTCTTTAGATATTGGGAAACGAGTGACATACAATTGACTTTACTGAGAAAATGAGAACCAAGAGAATATAACTTGCTGACATGAAAATTGGCTACAGCAAGCACTATTTTGCTAAAACATTCCATACTATCTCTAATAACCACTTGAGGGCACCTTTTTATTTTAAAGTTCTTTTAGAGATAATAGCTTTCAGAAGCACTTTTAAGAAGAGGAGTTGACATGGAAAATATTCAAAGGAAAGACTGCCACCTACTGACTCTTTCAATCTCTATTCTTCTAAGGCCTAGAAAGGTTTCCCATCCTTAAGTCCTTGAAAATCCAAACATTTCAATGCTAAATTTATTAATCTGACAGTACAATCACATAAATAATTAAATATATTTCCAATATTATCCCATTATCCCATTGAAAATTATACAGAAAATAAATATTGGATGAGTGATGTTGATTTTCAGTCATTTTTTTCTTTCAATTTTTTTTTTAAATATGCATAATCATGTTATTATGCATGTACTCTAATCATATGAAGAAGAAGAAAAAAAG
>JAVCKT010018890.1:5982-21261 GCA_032273925.1 Rhynchotus rufescens | reverse complement strand
TTATATATATATATATATATATATATTTTATACACACACAGAATATCGATCCGTATTTTATATAGTAATGTGGAAAAGCAAAACATTAATTTTCATGCAATTTAAAGTGGAATAGGACACTATTCCTTGTGGCAGTGCGGGTTCATTGTTTAAAAACACTAACTAAAACCAACAGGTTTCCACAGGGTTTGGATTTTGTGATGGAGTCGTGCCAAAAGATATTGGATCAGGAAGTGTTTGATAAGGCTAGCAGGAAGTCTAAGAGCAGCCATTGGTTCTGATTTGCAAAACACTTCAATATATGCTTACTTCAAATACATATCCACGAATGTTAAGTTGATTCAGCACAATATACATGACTGTTTACTTAGCTGCAAAAAAAAAAAAAAACTTAAAAAATCTTTATCATTTTGTATAACCTCCAAATGTTTGTTAACTGACTGTTCAATACTCAAAATACAGTATCTCAAGTAATCCACCCAATATGGTTATAATGGGGAAACATATCTATTCTGATTAAATTGTCTTATTTGTCTTTACTGTAAGTTATAGGAGACCATGCAATCCCTTCCTGCCCTTCACTCTAAAAGAAAAACCCCACAAACCCTCCACACCTTGAGTTCCGTTGCAAGGGAGAGCAAGGTGCTCGTTATCTTAAAACCCAAACGGAGGAAGCTTCATGCAACAGGGTGAGCAAAGAGTTAAGCAGCCTCATAGGCGGGTGATGCCATCTCCTGGTGTCACTGCCCAAACTGCAGATTTAAAGAGCAGGGTGACTGGTCTGAGCGCTCTGAATTGCGCCCCAGCTTGCTGAGCCGATCATCTTGCACTTATCTCCCTCTCTGCGTTTGCACTAGACACTGAAGCTAGGCTGGACAAGGGTCCCGCTGAGCCGCCACCCGTAGCTGCAGGAGCAAAGCTGGGTGGGACACACAGGCAGCCGAGCAGCCGCGGACCCAGGCAGGGCTGCCCACTCCTTCCCGAGGGGCCTGCGGGCTCTCCCCTCCTCCTGCCCGGGCTCCCGCTTGCTCCCCAGGGATGCTCCGCTGCACATGGTTATCCTGCCCACACGGACCAGCGCTCTGGACAGTCTGCGGCAAAAACAGGCAAGGGAGGCTGGATGGATCCCAGCTGTTCCTCCTCTCCTGCCAAAAAAGGGGCAAACCGAGGGCTGGATGCAGCCCGTGCTCAGGAAGCAGTTGTCACTCTGCTTCAAGATCTTACTCCACCTCCGGGCACGTTCCCTTTGTCCTTCCATTGGGATGCTTTTTTAAACCCTAGTTACAACGTGACGATGGTTAATTTCATAGCACAGTGCAACCAGGTTGGGTGCTCTTTGTTACCTAAGTTAAAAAGGCCCAGATCACACAAACAAAACCCCTGCATTCCAAGGTGCTCTAGGGAACCACAAAACAAGCAAAAATGTTTGAAGGCCTTGAATTTGAAGCTCCCTTCTCCCCCTGTGCAAGAGAACAATGTATTCCATGTGAGGGAAGAACACATCTCACATTCAGGAACGTCCTGCTGGGGTAGGGAGCATCTTTGTGGCAGGACAGCACACAACGAAGAGACAGGAGAGCCCCACGCCATCCCATCAGCACGGCTATGGTCCTACACCCGCTCCGGCTCCTGGGGCTTCCCTGTCCTCGCCTGGGGCAGGCAGGAAGCAGAGGCAATTATCCAGCATTAACAGGAGTCATCTGCATTCAGCTGTTCGGAAGTGCCTCCCTTGAGAAGGCTGCGTCTGCAATCAGGACAGTAAAACCCAAGCACTAGTTAAGCCAGGCGCTTAAAAGACGTAATAAAATATAAGCATTGCAGCCAGCTCCAAACAGGTCAAATATTTTCGCAAATAGGCTTTGTTACCAAATAGAAATGAAACCAGTAGCATGTTGTTTTTGGGCAGTATCTTTGCCTTCTCCTACTGGATATTTAAATAAATGCTTTTTATGTGAAATTCACCCTAATATATCCCCATTTCGTACAAACCTGCTCTTCTCGGATACCTTTGCTGTTGGTCTACATGTGAAATGCTGCCACTGAATGCATTTAAATAGGTCAGCAGAACAGCCAGGGCTTGGAGGCTGCTCTCTCCTGATCTACAGGGACTGGAAGACCAGAACCAGGTATCATTATAGGGGAGCCAGCTCAGCTCCTCCTGCTAGCTCTGCTGCCTCCCCTTCCATTCCAGTTATGGATGTCTCTTCCTTTTCTTCCTTGCCGAGTAACAGCTTACAGTGCACATCTGCTCAGGTGGATTTCTCAACACAGGTACGTTATTCTCCATCCTCCTAAGAGCAAGTCCAATATCCAGAACCTAAAAATAGAAGAAATAATTAAGTTTTGAAACTCTACAAGACAAATCCAGGTGGTTTGTTGGGATAACAACAGAAATGTCGTGGGATAGCTATCTACAAAGGACTCACAGACAGCAGAGGAAAATGGACTACCAGAGTCTTGTTCTGTAAACAGAACAGAATATTATTTAGCTGTTTTAAGATGGAAAGAGTCCTATGCCAGAATTTGAAGCACAATTTCTTTTCCCTCCAAAACTTTTAATACTATCATGCTGTTAAGATCTGCTTTTGTTGTAAAGCAGGAGAAAACAAGGAAAAAAGTAAACAAAACAAACAGCAGAAACCTCTTCTCCACTGCAGACCAACTCCAGGAAAGTCCCCTCAGTTTCGTGGGGATCAGCCAAATCCTCACAGGGAAAGATCAAAATTCTCAAGCGACAAGGGGGAGGTTCGAGCATCCAGCGGCTGCGGGTTAACAGCGTGAGGCCGATTCCAGCTCCTGAGCGCCGCACCTTCCTCCCCTGGGAGGGGGCGATCCGCACTTTCACAGAAGGTGAACAAATAAATTACTGTTTTCTCCAGCACCTGACACAAAGAAAGCTGCTGCACGTGACACTCACAACTGTTGTACATTACTTGCTCTCAAAAATCTTAACTGAGTATTCCCTAGTATGCAATAAAATTACAATTTGAGTAGTGATTTTTATCACAGATGTGCACTTGCTTCTGGATTTCCTTATTTGAACAAAGACTATCAGACCCTCGATACACACCTTTCATGTAGTAAACAGAAACAACTCAGTCAGTGGCTTTCCCAACTATATCTCAGGATCAACCAAAAGTAGGAGAATTTCTAAAAAAGAATTCATGTTATTTTCCTAAGAGATTTCTAAGGACTTCACTATTACTCATGACTCCTTTTCTAGCACTTGAGGCATAAAATTAATTTATTGCTAGAAATCCTTAAGAGAATTACAGCCTACTTTACAGGAAAGCTACATCATTACTAATCCTTTAAATGAAACTCATTCAACATATGGCACACTTACCATATAGCCCTTGGAGTTTAAAAAGAAATCCTTCTCTCCACCTGACATTTTTCCACCATATATTACAAGTTAGAAGCTCTAGCTAAAGGCTTTTCTAGTAATTAAATGAGGATTAGACTATTAAAAAAAAGTCACATGGCAAATTTAAAGACACTTCCAGAACAATTTATCACAAAACGTATCCAGCTTCATTGAGAAGAGTCTGTTCTGCAGAGCTCAAGAGCTGTATTTTAGTGAATGTTCAGCTTTCAATCTTCAGAAGAAATGATTTCATATTTTTATTAAACTGCAACCAGGTTTGGGACTTAGACTGCAGAGAGAAGCAAGGTGATTTCTCTACATTAAAGATAACCTTATTTTTCCTTTTTCTCAGTTTTGCAGAAGATCTGCTTCCAAGAAGTTGCTTCTTACTTCAGACTACATAAATCTTACATCCATTCACAGAAATAAATCTAGTTCTACAAAAAACCCACATCTCAGACACAAGAAGGTCATGTACCTGTAAGGAAGGTATCAGTCAGTGGTTATTCTGACAGGACCTGATGCAGGAAGAGTGGTGAACAGGCCCAGAAGCCTCTCCCTAATGCAGAGGACCCAAATCCCACCATCATGCCTTGCCTGTCAAAGCTTTCCTTAATTATTCTCAACAGATACAGCCAAATATTATCTCCCCTTGTTCATTAAACAGCCTAAAACACACTAGTCATCTGTCTGACAAGCTCTTAGTATTTCTTTGCAAGTGCTCAACTGTCAGAACTTACAACTTCCCAAACATAAGACAGCATTTATATAAAATGGATTAAACTATATATTTTATGATACATATATACATAGCTTAGAGCAGCAATATGCTTATGGCACAGCATACAGCCAAACGATACCTCTTCTGTATTAAAAAATGCAGACGTTTTTAGATGCTTTGAACAACCCATATCATCAACTGCAGTCCAACTACAATCCACCACCAGAAGAGAGCACACACTGGGCTTATGTCACCTCTTAGGAGGACATTATCCAGTTGGTTTCAAATCTCAGAAACCTATCTGTGAAATACTTTTGAGAGTAGAAAGGATTAACCTGGACGCTTTGCCCTTATGCCCCAGAACTGACCTGTGGCTGAGCAACAAGACACCCCACACAACTGCGGGAAGCCGATTTTCCAACTGGGAGCAGCTGCAAGCAAATCCCTTGGGAAGCGCCCAGCTGCAGCCCCTGTGCAGCCCCTCCTGCGGCACGGGATGCCTCCTGACCTGTATTTGGTGACACCTGCCCTGACCTGCAGAAGGTGCCTGACGTCGAGGGACAGGACTAAGTGCTCTTCAGAGGTCCCCTCCAACCTTAGTTAAAAAAATAATAACTTTAAAAAATTAGATCAGCAAAAACTGGCTAATAAACCCTAAAATCTGCCCTCAGATCGCTTGCACATTGTGAAATAAACACATATGCAACATGCCCAGGTTTTGATATGTATTTTTATTTCCCTGCAGTTTTCACTTATCAAGAACAAGTAACAGGGAAAGTTGTCTGAACTAGTGCATAAACAAACATTCTGAAACACCACTACACGTATCTAATTTACAAGAACCGTATAAAAAAAGTCACTAAAACACTACACTACGAAGGTGTCCAACGCTTACAGTCAGACTTTTTCCAACCCGTTACTTGCCTTGTAGCCACAGGAAAACTTTCCAAAATCGAAAAGACAATCTTGCCACAACCCTCCCTCCCCCCCACCACCTGGGATGGCTCGATATCTAGACATCCAATAATTATTGCAATGATATATAATGCAATACATACCTGGTAAAATATCCTTTATGTGGTGTGTTACAGTTTTAAAGCCGGTTAAAATATGCAGTCTCCAGATAAAATGTAATCAGTTGAAAATTTTCTTATATCTGCACAATTTAATATGTGCTAGATGCATAATTTTCCTAGACAGTTTTTTTTTTCCTCCTGTGTAATTATTTTTTATAAACTGGTATTATAAATAGAAATATACATTCAAAATATATGGAAAAGTGAGTTACTACATTAAATTTGCATGTATCGATCCATCCCTTTCCCCTGCACAGTAATAGAAAATACTATTTTGCCTTGAACTTCATATTTGACAGTGAAATGCCACTAAAGTATTTACCAAAAAGTCCATCTAGTCAAATTGTGAAACAAAATGAACCAAGTGAAAACTTTACATTTCCTTTAGAAAAAAATTACAAGAATTTTGTTTCCTAGCTATGAATCTTTAACTTTTCTTTTTAGACACAAAGTTGGATTTATTTGTACAAGATACAAAATGTAAACATGGCAAAATAAATAGTTAAAACAAGTGATGCAGGATCCCATTTCATGCTCATGATCCCATTAAAGAATTATTTTTTTAATCCATTCAGTTGCAAATTCAAGTGCAAAAGCATGATGATGAATATCTACTATTCAAGTAACAGAAATAATATTGATGATACAAATAAACTATTTTACAAGGTAGTGATTTTCCCAATTTTACAAAATTTACATTATATATCGACTTAATATACGATATAATGATAGTCCATGTAGGTCCATTTTAGTTCTCTGTGATCCACAGAGTGCTGTATTTTGCATTCAGTTGGAATATAAATGACTACACCATTAGCACAGGTTGAGACACTCGTTTGAGGTTATGTCACTTCCATTGCTACTGTGGTCTCTGCTATGCCATTTAAACCCAGTCGTTCTGGTTCATGGTTCTCTCTGCAATAAAAAAAAAAAATCCAATAATTACAGGTAGAACATTAATATTTCCTTATGCAAGTTCAAGTGCTTCCTAGAGGCATTATGCATTTCCACATTATGTTATTAGGATGAGGGACAAAACCTTAACATATACATGAAATGGGTAGAAATAGATTTTTCTCTTTAAAATTAAATACTGGTATTTAAGAACTACTTTTCCTTCAGGAGGATTGCAATCTTGTCTATAAAATTATTAATAAAGGTAGTCCGTTTTTGTTGCACTTATCAGCTTAAGCTATGGGTAAGAGTACAAAAAAGTCTCTTCAGAAGAGCATAGCCAAGATCTGCTCCAGTGACTCAGTATCAATTACCAAGTACTTTGCTGGTGGGCAGAACACTGCTCTAGCATGACTGTGTTTCAATTTTCTTTCTTGCTTTTTCTACATTTGTCATTGCTTTTCTCTGTGCACAAGCTGGGAGGAGGGCACTGCTTTAAACAGGGATTTGAAAGTTTGACCTAAGGGAAATAAAAGCTGATCGCACTAATGACACAAAGTGTGTTTCAAGGTGTGATTGCTATTTTAAAAATACCTTTTCCCTAGTGTACACAGAGACTAGGTTATCCATACAATTTTTTCACCTCAAAACCTCCTTCTAACGTCTCTAAAAGCAAAGTCTTATGGAACAGTCAGTAGGCCACGCTGACTGATGTCTTTTTTCTTCTTTTCCAATTCATAAACAAATGCAGCTTTCATGGCATAATACAAAGACCTTTAAAATAAAGCCCCAAAACAGGAATTTTCAGATAGCATTATCCAAGTGTTATCTTGGGTAATATGCAATAAGTATCCTGAAATGATAGTGCCTCAGCTGGCCAAAGGAAATAAATCTAAAAATGGTTAATGGACACGTGCCAGGCTGCCCCTTCGGCTCTGTGCACCCAGTGCCCTGGCGGGAACCTCTGCACAGCTTAGGAGCATCTCCTGCAAAGAGCCCCAGCAGAAGGCACAAATAAAAGCAGCTAAAAAGGAAGTCAATTTAATCAAAATGGAAGTTTACCAAAAGTAGCATGCCCAACATAAACATAAATGACTGGGATGCTCATCAGCATGAGGACATCATGGTGTGAGCTCGTACGGTTCATCACAGTCACGCTCAAGACAAGAACACACAGCTCTGCTTTTGTGAGGGCCATAGCCTAGCAGGAACCTCCTGGAAAACGCTCCAACTCAGCGCTCCGCTGCAGAGATGATCACGCCTACGGAGGCATTCGCACAAGGACCAGGGAACGTGACCCGTGGCGCAGTTTGCCAGGCAGGCCCTACCTTGCTATACTGCTGATGGCACTGCTCGGAGTCACCTTTGGCACTCTGTCCATACTGGCAGCAACTGTGGCGAGTTTTAAGGCTGTTGGCGACGGTGCTGAAGTCCTTGTATTGATATGCACATTGACTGGGGAAACAACGCTGACGTTGTTGAGATGCACCGCGTTGCTCAGGCAAGAATTGTTCATGGGCAGCGGCTGGGGGCTGCTTGTGCACAACGCTGGGATCAAGTGGTTCGTGGTGCTGTGGCCGACTGTCCTTACAAGCTGTACAGTTGAAATCCCTGGGCTGGATGATAAAGCCATGTTGGTGGAGTACAACGTTCTAGAGGTTCCTGTTACAAAACAAACGTGTCACCAATTAAAAAAAGGAAGGAAAAAAAAAAAAAAAAAATAAAGCTTGTACTTAATCCCAAAGACTCCCCTCAAGGGCAATGTTTTAATTACACATGTCTGTGGAACAGTGCAAGAATTTGCTTTTTATAGTCAACAATGTGAAATTTTAAAACCATCTTCAGTCAGTCCCAGAATTCTTCCATAGCTTTTTCATTCACAAAAAGAGCAGAAGGAAATTGCTACTGTACCACAGAGAACATTTGTACTGTCCAACTTTATGCATCTCGTTTTAGGGGCCTGAAAGGGGCAGCATTTCCCATAAAAGGGATTCTGACTTTTAAGATGTCCTTCTACCCTAGATGGTCAGAGCCACCTATCCCACATCATTCCCATTTGGAACAGTCTAATTTTTCATGCATTATATTGCCAGGGTTTTTAATCAACCATAAAGCTGTGTGCCATGTACCAAGGTGGCAGACTGATGTAACCTTTGCCTAAATCTGCACCCCTCAATCTAGTACCCTCTGACACAAATGAGGTCTTCTTTGTCTTTCCTGGGACTGCTCCAGGACACTGATTTCGCTCAGCTGTATTCTATTTCCTCCCCTATACATCCTATTTTATCATTAAAACACCCTGGCCTGCGTTGGCTGTAAAACACCACATCACTGCAGAAGCCTGTTGCAGCAGCCAGGTTCCAAACACCACGTGTCTGTGCAAGAGGCGGCCGCAGGACACGGTGTCACTAACAAGGGATGTGTGAGTGGGTGTGAGGGAAGGCAGCAAATGCCCATGTATGCTCTTATTCTCATCCGAGAGGCATTTAAATGCAGTTAAGATCTGATACTTAAAGCAATATTAAAAGAACTGCTCCAAGTGTTTGATTTTAACTTCACCTTTTAGACAATAAAAAAGATTACGTATATTTAACAACTGATGCTGCTTTAATTGCACATTCACTCTGATTCTAACATGCCATTGCCTGCATTTTTGATTTCCAACACTCCTATAATATAAAGCCCCCCCAAAGAGCCCAGAACCACTGCTCTTCCAAGTGCACAAGAGCGCTCAGCACCCTGATCACTGCACAGGACTATTCCAGAGGGGTGCAGTACACAGCGGACAGCACTCGAAGCTATTGCTGTTTAATAAGCAGCACAGTCTCTGAAGGGGAAGGGGCGCAGGCGCCCGGCGGAGCTGCCCACCTGGCGGCTGGACGACGCCGTTGACGCTGCCGTGGCCGCCGGCCGGCTCCTTGGGCGGCTCCGCGCGCGCCGGCGCAGGGGCGCTCACCACGGCCGAGGCGGCGAAGTGCGCGCTGGCCGAGTCGAGCGTCTTGGACAGGCAGTCGGAGGAGCTGGAGCCCTGCTGGGCACAACAGCGCGGCGGATCAGCGCGGTGCAAAACTCACACGCACAGAGAGGCATAACACGGAGCCCTGCCTTCTACCGGGAAGGGAGGGGAGCGACAATGACCGGAGACTCTTTTGCCTCTTGGAAACTATCAACTTTTCACACTCATTCACATTTTCCCTGCTCATAGCAGGGAATGTTACTTCATGAAGTACTTTGAACAAACAAGTCTCTTTCAGAGCACATCTACACAGGAGAATAGGAACTGTGAAAACAGTTTGTATTTACAGCGCATTGACTAACCCTGTGGACAGGGCTAGCACTGGAGGGCAGTAAGAGACTTCTTGTTTTAAGATATAAGCCATAGCTACACATTAAAAAGTTTCGATTTTGAAACTTAAAATATTAACTCATTCATGAAATAAAATATAAGAAAAAAAAAAAAGCTGAGTATTCAGAGGGGTCAGAGTACACATTACCCTTCAGGTACTACACATCAAACTGGAAAAAACCTTTGCCCTAAGCCCGCTCTATATCACCCTATACCTGTCCTAGAATTCCATGCATTTACTCAAGTGCTGCTTTTAGCTTGTAACGAAGCTGACGAGCACAATAAGCAGAAGGGAAAGGAGCATCTATTGAGGGAGCAGGCAGGAGGGTGTGGAAACCCTTTACAGGTGCCTTACCTGTGCTTTTGGGTGCGTCTGCTGCGAGGAATGCTGCGACTGCTGCTTCTGCTGCAGCTGAGCCAGCTGCTGCCTCTGCATTTGAGCTAGCTGCTGCTGATGCGTCTGGAACTGCTCCTCCGTGATGCCCCCTGTTACTGCAGGCAAAGAAAACACCACCAGCGTGAGAGGTTTTGTCTCGTGCAGAATCCTTTAAAAAGCCAACTTGGGCTGTGTCTGTCCTTCCTGTTAATTGTTTGTCAAATGAGGCTCTGCCATAGCCACATCATTTACAAAGCACTGCTTATTCCAGGGAACAAGGTGACCTGTTTCTGGAAGTTTGAAAAGAATTCCTACATATCCTAGAAATCGTAGCTGGGGAAGAAGCTGCTACACTGAATTCAGCTGGGTTTCTCCTCTGGCTCCCACAGTTCTGTAGGTAGTAGCATAAATGGAGCACCAGGCAATGTATTTACCTAGTAAACACAGATATAATACACTAGATACTAATCTTCACTTGAAAGGGAGAGAAATTAATAAACAGTGGCAAAACCAATCATCAGATCTAAAACTTAATACACTTGGCAAATAACACAAAGCATTGCTAATGCTCGAAAGTCCAGTCTGACCTTCAACTCAGAATTTAAACCTTTCAGAAAAGCAAGCAAACAAACAAAAAAGAATAAAACCCACAACAAAAACCAGAACTACAGAACTAAACCAAAACACCATAAAGTTTCACCTGAACAACATTTTCTACCACCTTTAAACTCTCCTTTCTTTAAATGAAGTATGAGCTCAGGAGTGCATAAGGAATTTGTCCATCTGCAGGAACTTCTGCTTGCAAACTCAGTAGTATCAAACCCCCAGAAGTGAAGGGTGAAGCAAGAAAAGCCGTTTTCAATTCTAATTTTTCCAAGAAACAGCACATATGGTCAATCAAAAACACTGACAAATCTTTGATGCTAAATCCGAGTTTTGTGCAATCTATGCTAATCTCAGAACAAAGTTCTTGTGAGCAAGAAACTTCACTTTTCAAAGATTTGCATTTTCCCCCAAATACTCCCATTCTCAAAACATGTTAGCATTTTCTTTTGAACTACATTTTTCAAAGATTAAGTTGCCATTCATCTCAAATCTCCATATTCTGCGGGAAAACCCTCTTATCAACAGACACCTGGGTACCCATCAAGGACAAGTCGTCTTCTTCCAGAGCCTGTTTAAATTCCACCCAGTTCAGCACCTTTCATCTGATGAATATTCAGTAGTCAGAGTCAATTCAACTTTATCCCGTTATGGAGCAGCAAAATAAACATGTTTATTATTACATTTAAGTATCATTTGCTTCTGCCAGGGTAACAGCTGAAGAGTGCTGCAGGAGAGTTAGAGTGCTTCTAACAGCCCAAATCCAAGGCCTTGAAGGCCACTGTTAAGTGCAAGAGTTTTAATGCTTTTGGCATTTTTCTACCAAACTTGTAGTTTCCAAATTCAACATCTTCCTGGTAGCACTTTAGTACAGTTAGAAAACAGGAAACCATAAAATGTCAATATGAAATTAATCGTATTTCAGTCTCCACTTCTAGATAGCTTTGGTTTAGACGCCACTTCTCTTAGGAATGAAGGCTTTAATGAAAGGTCACCCTTCAGGCTGCCTACAAATAATCTAATTCAATCATCTAATTACCTCTACACTGTGTTTCACTCCAGGAAAAAAAGTTACCTCTACAAATGGCCAAGGCTCCAGCCATAAGCAAAGGTTTCCAACTGAGGGGCTGGCCATGGGCTGGAGGTCTCCTCCACACGTGGGGGGACAGGGTGACAAACCCCCATGGCGAGTGGGCCCGCGGTGGCCAGGGAAGCAGAGGGCAGGATGAACACGACATAGGACGGCACTGTGCACTGGGGGCTACATTTTCTGCCCAGAATCTGCTTCTATCTGCAGCCTCCAAAGGCCCCAGAGTGGTATGTGACATTCACTCCAGGAATTAAGCAAACCAGTGAAGACCTGGCTTGCTGTCAAAACCTTCCATGTTATCACCTATCAAACTCCTGGCAACCTGTCCCTCCACCACTCATCATCTCCTGCACACCCAGTTTGTGCGGCTGCAGAACCCTTCCGGAGGCATCATTCCCAAGGAGCTCCCCACCTGCCTGCCTACATACAGTGCACAAGGCTACAAAGCAGCTTCCACAAGTGCTCAACGGGGCAGGCTGGTTCTGGACCCCATCTCACAGCTTCCTCAAATTCAGTTTCCCACCTGCACTTATTGTTACAAGGACAAGAGAATAATCTAGTTTGAAACAGCAGATCTCCATTCACATGCTGTTATTCTTTAAACCAAACCAAAACAAAAGCTTAACCAGCGAGTTAAGTTTCCTCCAGGAGTGGGTTACAGTGAAACCTGTCCCGAATCAAGTGCTTTCCGCAGTTACCTCCCAAGCAGAGCCAGGTCAGGACGGTGCCTGCGCTGCCGCCAGGCGCCCTCGTCCAGCCCTGCTGACGCCTCCTCACCACTTACCAGGAGGCAGATCCAAGGGCAGGGCCTCCTGTTGGATCAACTGCTGTTTGGCAAGTGATTTTGCCAAGTATCTTTATCAGAACAGTGAGGTCTGTTCTATAATCTAAATCTGAAAGAAAACGTCCCCCACAGCCATATATTTCTCATTAACATACTGCACATACTGTATTTTTATAGAGTACTGAATGAATTCCCTTCTCATCCAAATGTAATCTTCACAGAGACTTCAGGGATTTATACAACAGATTCCCAAGGTTACACATCAACTTTGTTTAATCTATTTTTTCTCTTTATTGTCTATGTCGTCACTACAATGTGTATTTCTCTACCTCTTAGCTTATTTTTCCTTCTCTAACAGTGCAAATCCTAAGGCACATGAGTGCTATTCCATGTGTTTTCATCACTTGCATTTAATTTAACACACAGCACTAGCAATCCCGTTCTTTATCCATGTTGACTGGATTTTTCTTTGTTTCAATGTCAACACAACTCCCTACCCATGGGAAGGGCACCCTTCCATACCACTGAACATGCCACTGAAGTGTTGCTCTCATTTTTATTTCCTTTGTAAACCATCAGTCCTCTGAGTACAGAAGACCATAGAAGATCTTTCGGTGACGTTTTCTCCCTCATTTGCACTCAAGGCAGGCACAGAGATTTCACAAATCTCTCCAACTTTTTTTTCCCTTCACTTAGGAGGAAAGACTTAAGACTTTTAAGAGTCTTTCTGAAACAGCACAAGTCTTGAGGGCCTTCAATTTTTTACATTTACATCAGACCCATTCACTCAAACGGAAATCCTGCCATACTGCTGGCTTCCATTACCTAAGGAACTATCAGCTACCGCTTTGTTGCTCCCGGCCTTTCTTTCTGCCCTCCGCATTCTCGACTCGCACAAACAGCATTCATTTATTCCCTCCCATTTTTTGCATTTGCTCTAAGAGCAAGTCTGGCGAAGATCCCATCCCAGAGCAGCCCCTGTGCTACAGGTGCAGGGCTGCAGCCATTTACATTCCCCACAAACACCACTGCCCTTTACGCCGGCTCCCTCCATACATTAAAAGGGTTCCTGGGCAAAACCTTTCATGAGATAAAGAGCAACAGAACGGCTACAATGACTACAGTGAAAAATAAACTCTATGTAAAAAAAACTAGGCTGTAAAAAATATTCTGTGCATGTCAGTACTATACTGACATTATGAAATGTTACTGATAAATCCTAAAACTGTAATTCAAAGAAAACTGTTTTTCTCTTCACAACATTTAGTTTCTATACCTGAATTTCTGCACATGAATTTCCCAAATTCTTGAAGAGAGGCACTGTGACACATCCACACAAAGTTAATTGCAGGATTCAGGATCAGCCTGTTATCTCATTACCCTATTTTACAAGATCAGCTTCCACACATGCAAGAGTGGGAGAAGACTCCGATGCCTGCGGATGCTTGGTAATAGATGTCTTCTGGCAGCTCCCCAATTAATCACTACTTAAAGCACTACGCACTCTTTTACCAGGATAAAAGAGTTACAAAGTTAAAAATTATGTAATTAAAAGCTCCTAAGACAGGAAGCAAGTAAGACTCTCTTAAGCTTTTGGGGTGTGGGAGGTTTGACTCCAGCTTTAGGGTAGCTTCTGTATTGAAATCACTCATACACAAAATGAGTAGCTACAGGTATCAGAGCAGTAGTGCATAGGTTTGAACTCATGAGAAGATGCTACAAGGTTGTTCCCCCCACCCTTAGAGACCATCTCTCTCTGTCTCTCACTTGCTGTCTTGCTCATCTGGAGCAATCATTTTATAAGCCAAATGGTGAAAGACGTTTGGGCTTGCTCCAGCGATCACCTTTCAAAGGAACCAGGATCTCCTATCAATCTGCAGCTGGTGACTTCGTGCCAATCCTTACAGCATTTCCAGCAAGATCTGATCTCCACTTGCCTTCGACTTTACCATGTGCCCTGTGTTCAGGCTCAGCTGTGGTAGGCACACCACAGCTTTAGTGCGAGAGGATACACAAACAAATACAGAATAAATTACTCAAGGGTAAGTTCAGAGGTTAGATTCGATGAACAGAGGGAAAGGGGTTAAAAGTGCCACAGCAGGCACCCACAGAAGCTCAACTTACTCCTCTCCAGATGTCTAAGGCAACTTGTGACAAGCCTGGAAAGGACACTTGGATGGGTAAAATTAGGACTTCACAGTGAATTCAGAGCACTGTTTTCAAATCCTTACGCCTTGATAACAGTCATTTATATCAGGGAACCACCAAGCCCTGAGCTCTGAACCAACAGGAGAGTAAGTCAGCTCCAATTCAAATGTCATGTTAGACGAGTGCTACCAAGCAGCATCCCAGGCCTGAAGGTTACTGTGCAAGAAATGCATCTAGATTTGCATGTGCCTCAAAGAGCAGGTCAGGAATTTCACAGAACACGCATTAAAATGCTCATCAGGACAGGTATCAACAGCAAACACCGGTTTCCAATTCCTTCAGGCCTGCTCAGGATGTTTACTGAGATATTTTGAGAAAACGAAGAAACAAAAACCCACAGAGAACTCCTCCCACCAAACCACAACAAAACACCCTGTTTTTCTTGGCTTTTGCATTTATAAAACACATTCTTTTCTCAAACAAGGTTAGACCAATAAATGTCTTCACAGCTCAAAGCTTAAGTGTATCAGAAATCCATAAACACAAGCAAAATCTCTCTGTTATTCAACACAACTGCTGGTACTTTATCAAGGTTTGGTACTTGAAGCTGAAATAATAACAGGGGGAGTGGACTGTTTGTCACAAAATACACAAACACACTAAAATCCCTGCATCTTAGAGGAAAATCAAAAATAATTAGCTTGTATCTCGGGTCAACTTCACACATCAATTACTGAAGATGTTATCAGACCAGATTCAAGGAAAGTACTGGAATTTAAAAAAAAAAAAAAATTGTTCCATAGAAACTCAAATCCTTGCCTACCTGATATTACATTCTTGATGGTGTTCAATAAAGATACAGATGCTGCAGAAA
>JAVCKT010018884.1:11250-22080 GCA_032273925.1 Rhynchotus rufescens | reverse complement strand
AAAAAGGAAAAAAAAAAAGCTACAAAACAAATTGTAACTGTAATAGGAATTGATTTAACAGAAGAACATCACATTGAGTTCTGCTCTCTGCATTGCGCAGTTCATGCTGATAAGGCTGATCTGAAGAGCTGGGCGAAGAAAAGCAGCCTGGAAGCATTGGTAGAGGGAGGAGGAGGCTCCTCACCCCCATTTTAGCAAACCTTGGGGCTACCAGCCTCCCAAAGTTTTATGCAATTTTAACACAATTAACCTGGTCTTGAGTTCAGATTCAAGCCAAGTGGACTGACTAATTCCCTGAGACTCAGAGATCTGTTGGAGAGCACGGAGTGAGGCCAGGCTGGATCTGGGCCAGGTTGCCTAGGCTGAATTTCAGCAAACCTACTTATGAAATCAAGCGACCAGGTTAAATTTCTGTTTTCACTGAACTCCAAAGGGTACAAACAGAAAGCATATATGATTGATAAAGCAGATAAATGGTTTGGTGTAAACTTTTTTGCACAAGTAAGTAGGCTGCCCTTTGTTTTGAGGTTAAAAAAAAAAAAAGTATGTCCAGGTATGTCCAGTCCCATACTAGACTTTCTTGTTCCATCTACTGAGTCTCCTGTCCCTCACACCTGCTTTTAGTTAATAAAAAGAAAGACAGGTCATCTAGAAAATTTATGCACTGTTAAACTAGGTATGCCACCAATTTCTTGGAAAGCCATCCCTGGCTCACTGGTACCTCCTTAGTCATGAGAAGGGAGGGATTTTTAGGTTTGCCAAGTGGCTCTGTTGTGGGTGAATTTTGACACGGGAACTGTTGGTGAGCGAGGGTAACCAAAGAGCCGAGTGCAAGTGGGCAGGAAAGGACACAGGAAAATGATTTTCTTTGAGATTAAACTTTTCAGTGGCACATGGCATATTTAAGTTGACCTAGAAACATGTGACTCAGATTCTCTTTTCTGCTAACATGCCCAAAAGCATGAACATGGCCTGTGGATTTTGCCTACACAGAAAGTCACATTAAATACTCTTGGTGATTTTTCAGAAACATTAGACTGTCTTCTGTATCAGAGTTTGGTTAGAGATGGCTTTATGTGGGGAAAAAAGAGCTTCTCTTTAGGAGTTCCTCCCACAGTGGTTTTGATCAACGGTGTATTTCTGTGTCATTCGCTGTGAGCGTTTGCTGTTTGTAAGCCCTGACTTGCAGGGTCCGTTTTGACACACATGACATACGTCACTGTCTCTGTGCAGATGACCAAGAGGCAGAGAAACAGATGGGTAGTTTAGGTGTGTCATTTCTGAAACACACATTCAGAGCCGCATTTCTCCACAATAGTATTTAGAAAATTTTTGCTTTCCATAAACAAAAGAGCTTGCTCATATGAACCTTCCTGGAAAAGGGTCATGGATGATGTAGAAGTGAGTTAACTGGCTTGTACATGAATGAATGTTTGCAAACATTGTTTTGCTATCCTGCTTCAAACTCCTAATTACGATTGTGGCTTTGAATAAGGAAAAACCGAAGTGCTCTCTCTAGGACACGCACTGATTTGATCGCCTGCAGGGGTTAGGAAGGCTGTTTTTCCCTCCTCTTATCTACAGAACTAGCCAAGTGCTCTGTGGCTTTTGAGGGTTGCCTTCCTCCGAAGGATTTAGTCACCGCTGGAGGCATGATACCCAACTTGATGGACCAATGGCCTGATTCAATATGGCAATTCCTCCACTCCTCCTATTTTTCCAACTGGCTTCCGCGTGCACATGCCCAAGTGGGTGATTTATCGGCGACTCCAAGATGCGCTCTTGCATAGAAAAGAACAGGAGAAAATGCCGTGCAGTTTTCGTGTGTTTGTGTGTGTATATGTGCTGTGTGTCTGTAGACAGAGATAGCTCAGGGACAGCTGGTCAGTCTTGTGTTGCTGGTGTTCGGGGTAAGGGAAAGAGTTATAGGATAAAAATCTAAGTATCAGTGTTTTGGCTGTTTATTTCATTTACTTTCAGGCCTAAGGAAAATCCTGGTACGCTTTTCCGGATTCCAGACCTAACACTTGCATCTCTTTTTTTCCACGATCGGTACTCAAAATGAGGAAATTGCAATATTAGAAATGAATATTTCTATTGGGAAATCCTTTGATCCATAACATTAAAGATTTTTTTTTTTTTTTTATTCATCTGTAAGCTTTCCAAAAAGGTTTAGTTTAGCTTATTTGAAAAGACCTGAAGGTAGAAGTTTGAAAATGTCACCCTGGTTGGAACTGATTATTTTTAAAGAAATGAGTGAGATACCATTGCAACCCCTTTTTCGTCACTTTATTTTCATGGCAAAACTTCAGCCTCCTTTCTCCATTAAGAAGCAAATGCCTTGTTGTTAGTCTAATACAATTCCGATCTGCAGTCCAGTAGGGTCATCTAATTCCTGTGTTTTTATACTCTCATCTGCAGGGTTATTGGACTATTGTGTATATTTGCATCATTCTTAGCTGTGTTTTTCTTTTTTTATTTTAATTTGGAGTTCTGGTAACTAAGTCAAGAGTGCAGATCACTATCACATCCCTGGATAGCCATGGGAAAGTCATGAAGAGGAAGAGGCTGTTCTTGTGTTTGAGTCTATTTCACTTTTTTTTTTTTTATAGCTGGCCCATGAGAAATTTATGGATTTCCTTTGAGTTTCTATGTTTGTTTTGAAATCACAACTCTTGCTATAGATGTACAAACACACCTGAAAAGAAATGGAGGGTGAGCAGTCCAAGCAGTGAACTGAACCTAGCATCAGATCTACTGCACATAAAGAACAGGTGAAAATCATAAATACAGTACAAATAAGGGGAAGTAAAGAAGAATATTATGGTCTGGAGTGACCACACAAAGATGCAAAACAAGTTTGTGTGCTTGATTCTAAAGAGACTGCTTGAGAGCATTAATAAAAACTTACAAGAATTGTCAATCATTTAAATTCTTTAACTGAGGCCCAGCAGCTCAGGCAAAGCACAAATCAAAGTACAACTTCTTGCCTTCAACAGAATACAATGAGAACCAATATGTTGTTATGTAGTACATCATAAATATCTAGGGATAAACACTGGAGACCAGAAGAAGAAAGGATAGATCATTTTTATTTTAGCTTTTATTTTGTTGCCTTTTTTACTATTTCAGTTACGTTTTGCTCTATAAAAGTGATTATTATTCTTCTCATACTACCACTTTTGATGTGAAATCATTGCGTAAGTGAAGACTAAGGGATCTATTTCAATGAAGAGGCAGCCTTGTTCTAGGGGCGATAGAGGCTGGTGGAGAGTCATCATGCTGGTGATGGGCACAGAAACCAGTATGTGTGAGATCACACCAATTATTCCTTTGTAAACACACCAGTGTGACTTTCCCCCTCACACCGCCCAAATGTAATAGCTCAAACCGGGTTTAGCTTCGTTCAGAGCATCGCATCCATCCCCTCGCGCATGGGTGGGCACTTCGTGATGCTGAAGAGGACATGTTCACTGCTCATATCTATACCTTGGGGCCTAGCAGATCTGAGGGCAGAGCAGTGCCTGCTCATTTGATTCATGCAGCTGTGAAGCTTCCAGCACAAACGCTACTGTGCGGGGGTCGGATACGATGGCACATTGCATGGCTGAAGAGGGAAAATAAAGAGGCAATAAACTCCCAAACCTTAGTGGCAAGAGTCACCCTCCCTAAGCCTGTGAGATTAAAGCAATGGATTTTCAAGTAGTTCTTCAGAGTGACTAATTTATATGGATATCAAGGATTCAGTTGGAGAATTAAAAAAAAAAGAAAGTAGCTAGGGGAAAATATGATGCTCTCTAAGTCCCAGTGGTATGCCACATTCATTTTACTAGAGAGTTTATTCTTTAGTACTTTCATGGATTGACATGAGGGAGGAATTCGCATGTCAGGACAGATAAAATCTCCCTCCTGCCAAAGGAGTCTATTCAGACATGCATGTTAGTAGGTTGATAACTTATTCTGTATTGCAGAAGACTCAAAGATAGACATTTCTCCTTTTATCTCCATCTCTGCGTTCCCTGCATACTAAAGATATGGGGAAAGAGCAAGATACATCTTAACTAGCCCTCTCAGAGAGGAGAGAGTTTTCCTAGTCCGTGCCAACAGATGCAAACTTAAAGGAATAAGGTGTCACACAGACTAATAGCAAATACATTAGCAATGTTTATGCGCATAATTTGAGCCCAGTGTGAATATTGTTTAAAAAAATACAAACCCTATTCTTTGTGGTTAATTTTTTTTCCAAGAAAAATGCGCAATATTTCAAGGCTCGTTTCATGTTACTCTTCTAGAAGGATGGGGAATAAGTTCAGAAAAAATGGGGGAACCACAAGAAGTAAAACACATTGAAAACTCTATCTTTGATATGCTTTCCAAATACTAGCAGAACCTCAGTGATTCTTTGGGAGATAGGCGCCCTCTCCCAAAGAGTGGGAACTGGAGACAAGTAACCTCATTCTGTGCCCAGGGCCGTAGAAGAATATTTCCTCTTCAAACCACAATTAAAATTCAGGAACTATTAGTCTTCTACTTAAACTGGCAATCTCCATTGCATGTATTTTTGATATTCTGCAGATATTCAAATGGCCTAATTTTAAGAAACCTGATTAGTTGAGAGTATTAAATTATATGAGTGTTCTTCCTAGGAGTCCTGTTTAGAAAGTGGAGGATGAAGATCCTCCAGGGTGTAATTCTGAGCACCTCTGAACTGCCCTCTAGCAGAAAATTTTCCTTTCTCCCTCCTTCTCCTTCCAGTGATGGCTCTGGGAGACTAACCTTCATTAAGCAGCATGGGGCTAGACTCATGGGTATGAAACAAATCAGATATACTAGGAACTTCTCTCAACTTTCTTTCATCTTTTCAATGAAGTTCCTCAAAGAGGCTTCTTCCTATTTATAAACAGCTCATATAAGTAGACTGAGATTAAAGTGGTTTAAAAAGTGTTATATATAGATGTGTGTACATACCTAAAATATTTGTCTAGATGTATCTTATCTAAACTTCTGCGTGCATCTGAATTTCCCAGGCTCAAACTATGGTTTGTGTAAATTGGTGTTGTCTCACTGCCTTTGACTAACACTTATTTACGTCAGCTCTGGAATTAGTCCTCTGTATTCTCACCAGCGCTTAGTCTGCAAGAGTTGAAATAACATGGATATGTACCCATTTTCCTGTTATCTCTAACCTCACTAGACACAGAGATATTAGAAATTTTGTGAGAAAACTATTTTCTTGCTGTATTTGCTGCCCACCCAAGAGCTTTATATTGATATCAGGTAAGAATGTGCAGTTATAAAAATTCCTAACTTAAGCATAGTTTTCCTTGACTTAGTTTAAATTCATCTTGATTTGCATACCTTAGCTTTGAGATCATGTCATTGCAGAGATTTTCAGACAACAAATTTATCCTTTGCCTTTTCATGGATTTCCAAGCTGCTTGAATTAAGAAATATAACATAAGATAAAACCTCATGAAAAGCTGCTTTTTTTTTCTCCTCCGTGCCAGAAAATGCAATCTGCATTAGGATCCTTCTAGAGAAAGTTTTAATTCCAACTAAGATGTGATTCAAGATGTTTCCCTTTTAAACTACTAAGACATTCTCAGACAAGACTTAGTGAAGTAATGATGCTCAGATATAGACAGACAAATGGACTATTTGTTTTATCTTAATTATTAACGTGGTGTTATCACCACAGATAATATATAATGACATAGTTTCCAGTGAATTTTCCCTATTTGTATATCACTTAATATGAGATTGATTCTTTAAAGACAATAAAAGATGGCATCTAAGCATGGAAAATTACACATAAAGAATGAGAAACTGGATACAGTGAAAGACAGCATAACTGACCGATTCAAATTTCATTATGCCTCATATAAAATCTATATTTTTTCCCACATTCTTTATAGAACATTTTTTTCCTGTTGTTGTTGGGCACCTAGTCCCTTCTATGGAGTTTTAAGAATATTTTAGACAAAGAGATTTCAGCAAGGTGAGCTCAAAAGATGTGATTTCACTTCACATTTCACTTCGCTTTGAATTGTTCTTTTCTATTGATCTTCCTGTGATTTACAACCATTTCCTATCGGAAAGTTTTCTCCTGCTTTATGTCAAGCAAATTTGGGGCACAGTTTCACCTTTGCTAAGCACACCTGCTTTGTGTCCCTTGTGAAAGGAGATTAGTTTCTAGCTATGAGGATTTGTTGCCTATTGGCTATATCCACCATAAAACTATCCAAAATGTTCTGTGTGTTTCTGGGTGGAATAGCTAGGAGATTTGTAAAATGATTTTGATCTTGGATCTGAGCCTTGCATTAAAGTGCTTGACTTTCCTTGACCACTGTAATTTTAGACAGCTGACCCTTCTCCCCTGCAATTTACACAGTGTTTTTAGCCTAATGCAGAATTTCCCTCTTCTGCAGCTGGGAGGAGAATATCCATCATTTCCAGATGTGGACATATGATCCAGGAGGCAGTGGAAGGTATTTCAAAATCATATGGTTTGTCTTACGAATTTGGATTGGTCAGGAAAGAGTTGCCGGAAACCCTTGAAAGAGTGTGGCACCTTACTGCCTCAAGTGGCATTTTAAAACAAAATCCAAAGTTAAATGCATTTTACAAAGAGGCTTAAAACTTCTGAAATATAAATCTAAAATATTTATATGTGGGCTGCAATGGAACAGAAGTTATGACCTCATATGTGACTGTCTAGGATTTTTTTCCTTCCACCAGCCCACCTGGAATGACTTTAGCTTTCAGCTTTACTTCAGGCTGTACCCAGGTTAGCTTCCAGTGACTTATGGCTCCATCAATCTGCACAGATATGTGCTGTGCTCCTTCAAGGGAAGTAGTTCATCTTCTATATGACTGCATCTCCACCTCTTCTAGAGTTCAAAGAACACAGGACAATTGCTTATTCGAACTGGCTTCTACTAAGTATAGGAGATGTTCCCTTTGCCTTCCCCTGTGAATCAGGACTTTCTGGTGAACTTTGATAGAGACAAAAACTTTCAGAGTAATCCATCCCCTGTTGAACCTGAGAGACATGTGATGATGGTGATGAAATATCAGGTGAGATGGCTTAGTTTGTTTTAAGGAGCTTTGAACTGGAAATGGATCAATTTAGAGCTCTTTTCTCAAGTCAAAGGAGCACATTTTTTACGATCCATTTCCCATGAACTAACAACTGTTCCACATCCAGCAGACAGTTTACTTGTAGCTATTTTGACTTGCATTATTCCACTTAATGAAGATAAACATAAGTCAGACACAGGAAAGCCACAGAATGAGTACGAACGGGAAATGTTCCAAGTATTCAGCATTTACTAGACAAAATTGGCCAGTAATTCTTTTTGCTTTTCACTGAGGATAAAAATCCCTGAAGGATAATCATCATTATCGTTTGAACTAATATAGCACTTTTATCCAGCGATCTGAGAACACTTCCCAAACATTAACTGGACTGAGAAGAACCTTGTGATTAGACCCATATTATTTAAAATACTTGTTTTACAGACAAACTCACAGGTCACCTGGAGGTACCATGAACTTCTTGAAGATCACAGAGTAGGAAGCATACAGCGAATTTCTTTCTTCCATTTCTATAGCTTAGGTGACATTGCAAAGGATGCCTAAATGTTGCTTATTCGATCTGCTTAAATTATTTATATTACAAAGGCATTTTGGATTAGTGTTTTTTTGTTTTTCTTTGTTCTGTTTTAGTTTTTTTGCTCACATGCAGCTTTTTTAAATTGTCTCTTTGGGTAATTATTTGAATGATTGTTCATTGGCACATTTCATCCCATGAATGGTTAAACATTTTAATACTCGAGATCTGTAATTGGTTCATCATCACATGTTATTATCGCTTCCCTTTGAATGGAGTAGTATTACTTTTTTGTAATTTGGGAAGAAAAGAATATAAAATATTTAATTCATACAAGAGTAGTCAAATAACTGCTTTCCAAGTAGGAATATCTATTCCATAAACATACATCTGAACAAAACCTGTTTGCCCGTCTGTTTTCATAAAACAAACAGAAAGATGGCAGGAGCATGGATGAAACAAATATTCTAAGATAAGATGTTCTAAAATCTCACGAGTGAGATAGTACCCCCAGTTCCAGTGACGGTGCAGTTAATAGATGATAGTTAATGGACTTAGGCAGAGTAATGCAATCACTGCCATTGGAAACAAAGCAGTGCACTCATAAATCCTCCTCACTCTTTTTATATGTTGCAGTCAGCAGTGATTTTGGGAAAGACCAGATGACTTAGAACAATTTCATCGCTTCATTTGTAGGTCCATGGTTTGAAAAGTTACCTAATCCTCCCCTGCTCTTGTTTCACTGATGATAGAAAGTAGACTGTGATGTTAGCACCAAAAGCGTTTGGCCCTGAGAAGTCAAATAGATCACACCCTGCCTCAGCCTTGAATCTATATCTTAGAAACAGCACCATATGTTATTTTTTAAGCCAACTGATCAAGTGTTTAATAAAGCAGAGGCAGTAGAGATGAGGAGAAGTGCTGTCTATAAAAGTTATTGTTCTAGTGGGCTTCATCTCTTAAGCCTTTGCAGCGTGGCAGGTCTCAGTGTTACAATTAGTTGAAAATGCTCTATTTTTTCTTATCAGGCTAGATGCAAAGCAGATGATCAAAATTTATTTATGCGTGAATTCAAACAGGACAACATAGTAACTGAGAAAGCTTAAAGTTTTGTGTTAAAAAAAAAACAAAGGAAAAACAGTCTTTGGGAAATGAAGTCATCTGTAGAAAAAATACTGACTTAAACAAAGCAGTCTTCCAGTTCCTGTATTTTGGGGCTACAGAGAGGAATATTTCCCTGTGAGCTTGCCTTTTTTTTTTTTTTAACAGATGTACACTCTACTTTCATTGATGTTTATTTAAAAGCCTGCCAATATATCTGAAATCAGCACATAGTGAATGTTGATGCACCACCTTGCCTAATTGACTTACCCAGAAAATAAACCATAAAGAGCTATTTTAGCAGCAAGCTGGTTGATACAGCTACTTATTCCTTACCTTTATCTAAGTACCACACAGGCAGACAAGTAGTATTGCCCAAAAGGATGGACACAAGGCTGCTCTATACCTTTTCTGCAGTTTTTAGCATTTTGCAGACTAACCTGGTATTGGTGTCACTGTTACTCTTTGAATCAGAAAAATAAGATTTTTTCTCTCTGCAGCCCTGAAATCATCATAATGTCTTAAAAATGACATCTGGACCGTAAGAGCTTATCCAAAATTATTATTTTAAAAAACAATAGGTTCCTGAAATATTCACTGTAAATAAGCATTATAAGGCTATTCATGCAATTTGAATAATTTGCTGCTAGTAATATTGGCACTCAATCTGTCTACAAAATGTCTCTGTTAGCAGGGAACAATCACACTGGGAGGTGTTAAGAAGACTTTGCAGTGAAGTAGCAGAGTAAAGCAATTAAAAATGGTTGGAAAAATTATTTGAAATTTGAACAAAATAATTTACTGTCTTTTTTTTTATGTTATAAACTGCAACTGAATACTAATGTTTTACTCGAGAAAGACAATTTGTTTTCTATTAGCTTGTCTTGTTCTATTTTTTCCTAGACAAAAAAGCTATTTTTTCACCAAGAAAGATCCAACCTAAACATATTGACAAGAAAGAGAAATAGTGTTTTTCTAGTGCTTCGATGAATAGTGTAATTTTTGACCACCCAGTGCTACTGATCACTGAACCAGGACAGGAGGAAGCTGGTTGTAGTTTGTGAAGCAGAATAGAGGAGGAAGGGATTTGGCAGAAGGGCATAGAGGAGACTTAATGTAATTGATATTTCAGTCTCATGTAGGATATGGTCTTTCTATACAAATCTCAGTTCTGGCGTGATCTTTTGTTCAACTTTTCACAAAATGTAATGATTATACCTGGGAAAATATTTAGCAGATGAAAATGAACATTTTCATTTGAGTCATATTAGGAACTGATACATCTTTTTGAATGAATACTTTGAGGGTTTTACATTAAAGATTTTCTATCACATATTTCAGAAGTTAATATTTATTTTTGTTAATTTAGCACAAAGGTTACAGCTCTGAATCTATTTTTGAGCTCTTATCTATCATAGTAGGGTATTAAATAACTACAGATTTTGCCATTGATATAAAAGTGTCTTAGTGTATTTATGCTACAGGTGTTCTTTATTGAAATAGGATTTTTATACTATATCATTAAAAGGAATATAAAAATAGTGCAATGACAAAATATAGATTTTTCATATGTCTCTGGTCAGGAGGAATTTTTAACATAAAAATAGTAAAAAGTAGAAGAGAAAAGAAGAGCCATCAGATTAGACTCTGCTTAAAAGAATCTGGTCATGATAGGACATAATGGGTATTAAACAGAATTAAACAGTATTAAACAGAAAATATGTCTATGTGATACAGTTTATGGTAGTAGGTTATTATTGTGAGAATTTTCTTTCTATGTCCTTTATTTTTTACTTATTACCCTCAATTGAGGCATTTTCATGATCAAAATGGCTATTAGATGTGCAATTTTTTTTCTTTTCTTCTCTTTTTTTTTTTAAATATATATAATACTTCATTTTGGCGTATACTGATTTTGCTGACTAACTGCTCACTAGTATTATTCCTTCTATGCTCTTACTACAATGAATTAGGAGATTTTTAATGGTCTTTAATGTTAGATACTCTGAGAAAACATGGACTGTCAGGCAAGATAAAATCTTCATGTCTAAGAGGGTCATTTCTAAGTTGTAATGGTATTAAGTTCCCAAATAGCAAGTCTTATTATGTATATTACA
>JAVCKT010018884.1:0-11150 GCA_032273925.1 Rhynchotus rufescens | reverse complement strand
CGAAAAAAAAAAAAAAAAAAAGATCTAGAGAAGAATGCTACATTCTCAATATTGATTTTGTAGAGCTAGAATTTAAAATAGAACAGAGAAGGCTTAGAAATCTGGTCTAACTCTCTTCACTCTTCCATTAGTTAAACGATGAGATGATGGTTTAGCCAATAAGATGACTAGGAAGCTTTGTTATGTGGATTGAGTCTTGAAAGACTCAAAATTATTAGCCTTATTTCATAGAAATAATTTATGAAATTATTAAGTCTCTATCTTCACAAGAGTCATGTCCCATTGATTGCCATGTGGGGTCTACCTGTACTGAAGGGGACTGCGAAGTTTTACCTGAATTCCAACTTGCTTTTAGCACATAGACATGCTTCAGCCAGATAGAAGAAAATTGGATCCCATCAGGAAATGACCAATGCAAAATGAGGTTTCCAGGGATTAATCTAATGAGTAAAAAGATAAATAGTTCGTATAAAGCCTGTCAAAAATAACAGTTATAGAACTTCTGATTCAACTGTTTCCTCCTCTAGCAGTCAGAATATGCCTGTGATAAGTTCACATGACATCATGTCACAAGACACCATGTTTTTGGTGACTTAAAGAATATTTTATAGTGAGTTTATAGTGAGTTTATCCTCTCCCATCAACTACTTAATCTACAGCCTACATTTTTGTCTGTAGGCTGCCTTTTCAGCTGTTTGTTTCCATACCAGTCATCTTCTGTGTTTACAAAAAGCTATAAAAATGCCTGAAATCTTTTCTTTTTTTTTTAAGACAGTAGCAACCTGATGGATTGAGTGCCACATGGATAATTACTGATGGATTTATGGAATGAGTAGTAGGCAGTAGGCAGTAAGGGAATTGTGATCCTTATAACAATTTCAACTGATGGAGGCAATGGATAGAGAAGTAGAGCGAAGGAACACACCAGCAAGAAGTTGTTCCCTCTCCTCCTCCCTTTTCTGCCATCACTTAAGTTAAATGACAACATTTTATTATCAAAATTGTAAGTATTGGACAATATTTTTTCAGCAAAATTTTTAGTACTGAGGAAGAAAAAAAATATTTGGAGATTTTCTTTTAAACAAAGTATATTAAATGGTTCTGTAGTCTCTCCCTTTCTCCACTAACTCTTTGCCCTCCAGACGAAGAAGGATTTATCTCATACATTTCAAAAAAAGTCACCTCTCTGTAACCTACAGTTCATTCAATCAAGGCTTAGCGTAAATAATCAGTATGGAAAACACCAATCGGCTTTCAAGAGCTCTTGGATTTAGGACGAATACACTGCTCATGCCTGTGGAACTCCTCTGGGAAAGCAAGAAAGGAGAATGTGTCTTGATTTACACTGCCCTATTTCTCAGATCTGCCAGCTCTCTGACTGTCCACTTCACTACCGTCAGATGCTCTGAGACAAGCATATGGTGTTTACTTCGATGACCGACATCTCTCTGGTTTTCCTTGCTCCTCGAGAGAATCCTCTCTTGCCAAGTCAATTTGCAAGGGTTTGGATGGAGCCATGGCCCTCTGGTCTGGATCCAAAACATCCCTCGTTTTCCCTTGGCAAATATCAGCGGAGGACAACCCATTTCTCCCTCCTCCTCCACAAAATCAATTTTGCACTGAGGAAAGCTCCAATCCAAAGGATGGTCCAACCGTACAAGTCCCTTCTGTACCTCAGTCACCTAGGGCTTGTGAAGATGCCACTGCTGCCCCTGTGAGTGCTGATCTGGGGGGCTGGAGGGCAGCAGAGCAGCCTGGATCCCAAGGGGGACCACGAGCAAAGCCTTGCCAAAGGGCTCCAGACAGGCACTGGCATCACTGCTGCAGCTGATGAAGACTGAAATGCAGAAGATGTGCCAAGCAAAGGATTTGCATTTGCCGTAGGCTGCACATCTTAAATAGAGCTTGACCTGAGAGTGATTAGTATAGTCCAGGGAATCCTTTCAGTGACACAAGCTGGTCACATTTTAGGGTAAAAATTGTGAAAAGAAACTCCAACCTGTTTCAATATTCGACTTGCTTCTGCTTTATTCCTTTTCCTCCATTCTTCCCTTCCTCTTTTTGTACATTCTCTCCCTCTGTAACTTTATTCTGGTGGCAAGGACATCACTCTTATCAGGTCCTATGTTCTTGGCTGTCCTTTTGAAGTGTGATTTCCTGCATCTAAAGGTCAAGAAAGTATACTGGGCACTGCAGATTTCCTGTTGCTTTTCCTCTGTTTTCTATCTAGAAGTTTTCTTTGGTTTCCTTCCTGTTTTTCTGTTTCATTTGTTTGTGCTTCCCTTTGCTGTCCCAACCTGCCTCTCCTCCTCAGACAGGTTTCCCCTGAAATCACAGATCATTATCACTCTTCTGTTAATCAGCATCTCAGAATGATCTTCCTCTTTTTTCTATTTTGCCTCATCCTTTCTATCTTTCCTTTGATCTTCTTTCATCTTTTTCTTAAGCTATATTCAACTCCTTAGTTTTGACTCGTGTTTTCTGATCTTCCTAAGGAAACTTCTTTAGAGTTTTGTTTTTTTCTGAGCTTTAAATGGATTCTTTGTATTTCTACCATATTCCCTGTATGGTGAATAGCCCTTTCTTTAGTTGCATTTGTAAGTATACAATACACTAAGTATCCTGATCAATAAGATTTTTCCCCTATGTAGCCTCCAAAGATTTTTATGGAGTGTGATTCAAAGTAGGTAGGAAACTCTTCTTTGTCAATGTTCTGCAACATGGTCTACTCAATATTTTCATTAAAACTGGTATAATAAAGTCATTAGCAAGAACAGAGAGTGTGCTTACAAAATATGCACATAGCAACACACAAGAGCATGTTGAAAAGACTTTGGAGGACGTGATCAATACTTGACGCTGCAGAAAAGCCCCCAAATTATCAGCATGATATTCTGTAAAGAGAATTTAAACTTTCTTAAAGGGGAAATCATCCAAGGAAATCTGATAGAGGGACTCTTTGAGAGGCAGTAGTATTACAGAAATATCTCTGGCAGCTCTATGGGAGTGCAGACAGAGTCAGGTCTAGGTGATCTCCTCCAGCAAAAACAAAAGCAACATCTTGGGATGCATTAGATAAAGGAGCTTATGCCCCACACAACTGTAACTGTACAGCACCTTATGGAAATGGAGACCAAATGGAGACAGTCGAGGGGAGAAAAAACTCAGTTGATAGGAATTTTTAAAACGTGTCCTTTAAGGAGAGGCTTGAGGATTTTTCTGTGTTTAGGATTAGAAGAGAAAAAAAAATGAGGAGAGCCATTAAAAACTTCCAGTAATATACGAAATGTCTGTATGAAACAGAATTTTCCATATCCTTTACAAGTAGGATAGTATAAATCTGAATATAGGTTTTATGTTGGGGAAAAAATTCTAACTTAGCCCCTCTATAAGTTACAGGAGTTGTTCAATAACCGTAATTTGAGGTTAGAAGAGGTCAGACAACCATTGGCCAAGAACAGCCACTCTCTCGCTGAGGGGACACCTTTGACCACATTCCTCGGTCTATCACCGAGGTGTTGGGGTCAGACAAACTCCGTAGCCTCTCACAGGCAGCTTTCAGGCAGAGGAAAACCAGCTGATTTAGGTCAAAAACGTTCGGCACTCAGCTGGGGCCTTTTTGGCCAGTGCCTCCTAGACTTGGAAGAAACTCTAATCGTCTCAAAGGGATTTAGGGCAAACTGAGTGTTCTTGCAGCTTCTGCATGTTTGCCAGTCTTTCCTCTGATGGCTGTTTGCAGTCTTCGACATGTACTTAGTTTGAAGGAAGATCATTGTAGAAAACTTATTTATTTATTTTATATTAAGAAAAAGAAGACTCTAAAGAGATATTCAGCTTTCATGGCTGGTAAATGCAATCCCATATTTCACTACAGGCTCTGGGTATATGTTGGGATTTTCCAACATATGTATGTGATGTATGAAATAATTCAGAGGGTAAAACATTATTCAGGGGCTTCCCAATTATTCCCACAGTACCTGTTTGGGAGGCTGAATAGCGCTGGGGCTGCTTTCTGCGCTTTTAAGCAGATTTTTCCTTTCCACAGGGATGTGGCGGTTCAGTTAAGAGACACACAGCCGTGAGCGTCGGCTTTCACATGCACCAGTGCTATCTGAGTGCATCCAGACACAGGAGGAGTTAGGAAAACTTAATTTCAGCCACAATGCTGATATTTGGCAAACGAGTGGTTTTACGGTGCTTCATGCCGCTCTGTTATTTATTTATTTATCCTTACAGTTCTAGCACAGCGACTTAATGGGCGAGCCGGGCTACCGCATTAACTTCTCTCTCCAGCTGGGCGCAGATTCGCGTCCTGCTGCCACTGGGCAGGGTAGGAGCTGAGCCTGCCCGCTGAGTGCGGCTGAGTTGTGGCTTGCCAGGGGACACTGCCCTGCGTGGAGCTGCAAACGGCAGCTGCCTTAGGCCATAGGAGATGGCCTTGGCGTGTCCCCGCTCCGTCGGGGAATATGCGGCGCCGTGCTCTCTCCAGATGCTTGGGGTGCCTTAGCATCCCATCTTCTCTCTAGGAATCGCTGGCTGAAAAAGCACTAGTAAGGCTGGGGGTGAAGGGAATCCATATTTTCATGGCAGGCTTTAAAAGCTCACCTGAATCCATAGCCTCCTGTTCGAAGGGGACTTTGTTCAGAACTTTTCTGGGGTATTTTGTCCTGGTAAATTGGCGTGCTTAATAATCGGAATATATCAAGTCTTCCTTCTCCTTTAGGTTCACAAAGGAAAAGAGAGATTGGTATTGATTCTATAAGGGTTTTTTCTTCATTTAGTAATTATTAAATTGTAAGAGAACCAGTGCAACAATGGGGAGGGGAGAAGATATCTAGGAGCAGACAAAACAAAATCAAAACTTGGGCTTGCAGCTGAAATTTCTTCCTTCTTTTGACAGCGAGCAGAGCCCCTGAGGAGTCCCCGGGCGAGACAGCCCAGCGCGGAGGAGAGCCCAGGCCCCCCGGGAGCGAGGAGGGGGGTCCCGAGGGGATCCGCGCGGCGAGTCCTTGTGGCGGCACGAGACAAAAGGGGACGTGGCAGCTCGCGAGCGCTCAGGACTGGGGGCCGGGGAGGAGAGCAGAGAGGAGCATGATTGATGGAGTTCTGGTTGGCTTATAAAGGGCAGCCGGGAGTGCAGGGAAATAATCAGGGAAAAGGGCGTCCCGCGCCGGCTCGCTCAGAGGGGAGAAATGAATCCTGCACCTCTGCATTATTAAGTTGTCAGGCGGGCTGATGATGAAAATCTGAAGGTCAGGCATAACAAGAAGCACCTTATGGGGGGATCACGACCTTTCTGGAAGTGCTACACTCATGTTTATCTGCACCTAACCCTTATCCACAATTCTTCATTTGATAAGAGCGCTGGGTGCAGGAAGGGCGAGGGAAGTCCTCATCATATGTAGAAGCGGCGTGTGAAATTAGGCTTCCTGTGAAACTGATTGTGGATGCTCAATTCGCAGGGAAAGATAATAAACCAAAAGGACACACGAGGGATGCAGGCAGAAATTGTTCACTACAGTGGAACTCAATAAAGGGAACGAGAGCTTTCCTAAATGACAAATTTGGTACAGCGGTGCTAAAATCAGGATTCTCCCTGGCACCACTGCAGCAATTTGCTCTCAGCTCTACCACTTTTTATTTACTTTGGAAGTCCTAATAATGTTAGAGAGTGGCTTTTTCATCTCTTTATTTATTTATTTCTCTTTGGCAATGTTTATTCTTTAACTGCTTACTTTAAACAAAAGAGTCAAGGTGAAGGACAGTGAAACGTTGGATTCCAATTGATTTTTCCTCTTTAGTTTCCATATCTGAAATGAATATAAATATAAATATATTCCAGAGTTAGATGCTTGTCCTATGTGTGCCTTATTGACTGCTTTAATAAATGTCACGACCCCTTTCTGCGTGTGCGTGCACACACAAGCTCACACATGCTTGCAATCAAATAGGTAGAGGCAATGCTCAAACGTAAATGTTGTAATGATGACAATCACAATGAAAATATTCCAGATCTAAACCTTCTCTTAAAATATGCTATTAAGCTTTTAATTTCCCCCGATTTACAGCATCTTGATTTTGCTTTTAAAATCCATGATGTATTTAAAGTATGACAAAGTACGCTTGTGGAAAAGTGAAGTCAAACAAGACTTCATAATTATTGCAATATATTCACTTTTCATGCATAATCCTTTAAATTAGCAATACAATATATCACCTCTACTGCCACTAGAGGCTAATGCACCTCTATTGAAAGCTATGTTAAGGAAAATTATGTCCTATCTTGAAAAGACACATAACCTTCCAAAATATTAAATGACAGTAGGTTCCGATCCTGTAATTCTTGCATACTCAAGTGGTCTCATTAGCCTTGATTTTCTTACACTGATGGACAATAACCTATTAGCTTTAATGGATTTACTAATATACACTGATGTGAGATCAGAATCAGTCCCACTGGGACACCATATTTAAGGATTACCAGACCAGCAGGAAAAGAAAGATAATATACAAATTAATGAATACCTATATTAGATGAAAACTATGATACTGAAACTCATCAACTGCCTTTAAAATGACTCTTTAATGAAGAGGTGACACTGAAAAATACTATGTTGTCGATACAGCACATAATGAACCTTCTGTAGCACATAAAAATGAAAGAGAGCTTTTCTATTTCCATTGTGTAAGTGATCCAATTTATCTAATTTTATTCTTTTGGCATCCCATGTGTTTCCTATCACAAAGGTCTACAGACCACTTCTGGTATGCTATTAAAAAGCAACAACAACAAGCTTTGTGATAGTTTTGCAGCTAGGGAAACTGAGGCATGAGAAAATAATTGACTTACCCAGAGAGACTGCAAAGTTCGGTGACAAACGCAACACAAGGTCATCCAGAATAAAATTGGTCACTTTTTTTTTTTTTTTTTTTTTTTTCTTTTTAAGCAAGGTGGAGCTAGCCATGTCTTCCGTAGCATCCTGGAATAGATTATCTGGTGCAATTTGGTCTATATTCTCTGTGTTTTATGCTGGGAGTTCTAATTTCAGCCCCCTTTTTTCTAATCAGTCCTCTTTTGCATGCAGCCTCCTCATTTGTGAGGCCTATGGGAAATTTATTATATTTTGAGATTTCTTTCCTTCTCCTGTCATCAGAATTGAAACCAGCTGATAGAAGGGACAGACAGGTATGAGTTTTGTTCAGTTCTGCTGAACTGAACAGTTCTGAGTTTTCTTCAATTTTGTTTAAAAACAAGGAAAAATAATCTGTAACAATCTACGTAAAATCTGTTGGTCAAATTATATTTTCTCACAGATGTGAGCACATGGGTTCTTTTTTATATTTATACTATGCAACATATGCCTGTTATTGCTTGCTTTAAAATTTCCAGTTAGTTATTACCAAAAAATAGTTGCTGTTGTTCCCTTTTTTTTTTTTTTTTTTTTTTGGTGTGTATGTGTGTGTGTGATATTTGAGTGAGCTTTGGCTGTCAGGATCCCATACTGGCAACGCTATTTCAAGCAACTGTGAGCAAATAAATGTAAAATGCTGATGTGAACAAGACTTATACCAAACCAATCACTGAACACAAAGAATTTGATTTTGTGCAACGCAGGGGACAAAAGTCCTGAAAGAGGAAGGTTACTTAGTAGTTGCTAGTCAAATATGGTAAGATCTTATGGTAGGTCTTAAACCTAGTGGGTCTGAGCTAAGCAATAAAGAAGGCTTTTTTTGCACTGCAACCAGAAGAATGACTGATGATTTCCAATTGAACTCTTTTAAATTAGAGCTGGCTAGAACTCAGTGGGCAAGTTTTCCTCGCATAATGGATCATTTGTAGGCCAAATCCAGCTTTCACTGAAGTCAATGGAAATATTTTCATTGACTTCAATAGGTTTTGATTCAGGTCCCTCTCTATCTAGGAAATTATGTAAAGTTCTGGAGAATCAAAGAAAGGGCATTTATGTAATCATCTATAGTGGCTTTAAAGCTCTTTCAGGGATCTCAAAACTGAGTGCTTTTCTTTCTTTTTGCCTTTTTTTTTTTTTTTGGTTCAACCTGAGATTTTAGAGCCTCTTCGTCAATAACATGGTCTGACACTTTTTATACTGTCCAAAAATACTAGATATGTTTGAAAATAGCTCTTGGGGAAGGAGTGCCACCTACCATTTCCACTGTTGTTTTTCAGCTGCACAGAGTGTTACTATACTGCTTTAGCACTGACTATTTTTAGTCTTCATTTACAAAGCCTGCATTTCATGCTGCGATAATCCCTGCAACAGTGCAAATCTCAGTGGGCCAAAGGCTGGCATGGACGATGCCAATCCAGGTGCGGGGCTCTCTTCAAAGCACGATGCAAGTCATGGCTGAGTTATAGAGTGGCAGAAGCACACACTTTGCTTGGCCAAGTTGCAGCTCAAAATGACTTAATTTCAAAAACTGCCATTTTACAAGCAGGCAGTTAATCCTTCACGTGGGCCAGGTGCCTGTTGTGAATAAGGGAGAAATCTGTAGGGAGAGACTTTCATTTCCCCTCTTTCTCATCCACCTATTTCTTGCACAAAACAAACCAAAAAAATCACTTGTTTCCTCTTCTAACCCCTTAAGTCTCTTCATCTCCAGGCTTCCTATTATTCTTGCATATCCAGCTCTCTCTCCCTCATAATGTCTTCTCTTGTTAATGAATGATGTCTCTACCCATGTGGTTGTTGGAAGTTTCAGGTCCTCCACAAGTGCTGTTTGTGTTATACTGCCCAGAGTTTCCTTATTCACTGCGATCTCACACTTGGAAACTCTGCATCTTGATTTTCTTTTTGGTCATTCTTAGTTAAAGAATTGTATGAACCACTTCAAACTGAAAACAGTGTAGCTATTAGTGTATAGGGTGAATTTCCATGTGTTTCAGACAGGAAAGTGAGCATCAAAAAGAGGAAGAATACATAAGCAAAAATACCTAAGTCTATGCTATCGTTTCAATTTCCATGATATATAGCTTCTGCTGTGCTGTTGTGAATAAACAAAGTTTTCTGCCATGGACTTTTTGTTTTCAGTTATCTAGAGAGAATTTTAGAGAGCTTAGCAAATGAAAAGAGTATTATTCTTTATGGATTTTTTTTTTGTGTGTGTGCATGTATCTGCCAGGTATACATAAGTGACAGTGATCACAGATTGTGAATTAATACCAGGTATGTAGTTAGGCCAGATAGCTGTACAGCAGGTGAAAGACCCTGATTTTTTCTTTAGGGAGTAGCTATTAACCTTAGAATATGATTTGATTGTTTCACTGTGCTGTAGTAACATTCTCTTCCATGCTGTGAAATGAGGACAACAGTTTTGTTGTCCTCACTGGAAGTACTCATTGAAGGTAACTTTCATTAATATCACAAGTGTCTTGGAAAACATGATGTGAATATTGGACTTGCTTGGGACAATTTAAGGGATTTCAAAGGAAAATTTGTGTCTCAGCTCAATAGTGATAGTCGGCTTCCAGGAACCCTAAGTAGTTTGAATAAGTTCTTAAGTTGCAAGCTCCTTGCCTTGGAGACCAATCTTGAGATTTTGGGGAAGCTACTTGTGGACAGAATTTTAAAGTTATTCTAATAAGATTCTTATTAAAAAGATTGGTATCATGTCTCTGATGGTAAACCTTTGGATCTTCCAAAGCATTTATCGCTTGGATGTATAAATGTATAAGTAGTTATAACTGCTATAATTTGCTGTCCTAAATTCTGTATACAATGCTAATTGCATTGCTTTTTCAGTATGCCATTTCCTAGCTGAGGATTTACTCATGGCTATGGTTCCAGTTACTGGCAGTGCTGGGATTAGGCTGATGTCGTGCAGAGATTGGTATTAATGCCGAAGAGAGTGAATTTGGGTTAGACGTTGGCAGACACAGATAAACATTATAGCACAAACTACATCAACCCACACTGCTTCAGAGCGTACCTTAGAAACCTATCTGACTTTAGCCTCTATAGAAGAAGTGAACACTGCAATTTGTGCGTCATCTATGAAGGAAAATTAGTTACTGGCCATTCTTAGAGGAGTGGAATAGTTTAGGCAGCAGTTCCATTATAGTGCTTTTACTGGGCATTATTTTTACTATGGAAAGTCCTTTAAAATTAATGGGAATTGATTTCAGTGGCCTTTGACATATTACTGAAAATAATACCGCAAAATACAGCCTTTTCCCTCTTCCCGCTACGTAAAGGCTTTAACTGGGAAAGCAGTTTACAATGGTGCCCCCATGTAAGGCTTTAGTCAAAAGATTTTACGCTTGATAACATCTGAGCCATAGGAGCTGCATGTGGGGTTTAGCATCTTAGCAGCTGCAATTCTTAATCCCGATTCCGGTGCCTCCATATTAAAGGCTCCATGGTCACAGAGCACCAGCTTTGGCCGTAAAGACATTGTCATTCATTCCTCCCCCCACACGCGTGCCTGACCATATAGGAAAATGAGTTTACAACCGACTACGCCTACGGGGCTCCCGGAGGGATACAATGTGAGAGCCTTTACTAGTGGTGCACGGTCCTCGAAAGGTCTGAAAGTTTGATAAGTACATCCTTAACCCAACTCTTTTGACCTTTATTCAGGTTTGTTTTTGGAGAAGGGCAAAGGTTTGGGCCAATTCTTGTTTCCCCCAACTGGCTTGTCCATCCGTAGTCCGTAATTGATCACTAAATCACTGCCATACTTGGCTTTGGAGGCAAGGCCCCGGTACAGCGGGGCACTAAAGTGAATACTTAACTTTAAGCACATGAGTAATTCTTTAAAGTCAAGAGGATTATTCATGCACTTAAAGTTTAGCTGCATATTTAAGTACTTTGCTAGATCACGCCTCAAGGAATTAGGCACTTATTGTACAGCAGTGCCAAGTGGCATGATCTGCCTTTGCATCGTTGGGGTCCTCCCTGTTGCCTGGGAAGTTTCTTTACAGCAGCCCAGCTTGGAGCAGGACTTAAGCCACCCCCAAGCTGGGAGATCAAGAACTTAGGGTGTTTGGGTTTGCAAATTTTTGGTAAAAAGTTCGCTTCAGAATCTGACCACTCTCAAAATTAGCAAAGGGGATAGAAGTCCCGTAGAAAGTCTTTTTTTTTTTTTTGTTTTTTTTTTTTATTTATTTTTTTTTTATTGATTATATTTAC
>JAVCKT010018882.1:30453-40723 GCA_032273925.1 Rhynchotus rufescens | reverse complement strand
TTCACTCACGTCAATATTACAGACATAGATAATCTTGAAAGATGCATTAAAGCACAAAAAACATAACTAAATAGGTTGTGCCTCTGGACTGTTAGCAGCTCTATGTCCTTACCCCTCCTTACCCTTTTTCGAGAAAGATCTGAATCAGTATATCAAAACATGCATTCCTCAGCCTGCTGAGAATTTCAGTTGGATCCAGATCAGAATGCAAACACTCTGGCGCACATAAAACTCACTGCAAGAACTTAAAACTTTTACTGACTATGGGTGAACTTGGATCCTTCTCAACAGTGCAGGCAACCTCCAATACCAATAGGTTATTTCCTAACACGAAACAGTTGGAGGTCCTGAAAGAGCTCAGCATACTAATCAGATGTATTCAACCAAGTAAATTTCTTATCATTTTGTCATTATAGAAACATAAGCACAACATCTTGTATGAGGTGAGTCACCAGCAGGGAGGTGTGTCAGCACAGGAACTGCAGCGTATCTATGGGCTTGGCCTCATTATTATTCTTTTTTTTTTTCTTCTTCTTCTTCTAAGAGGAATCAAAAAAAAATCTTCCCAGAAGGCAGGAAAACCCCTTAGTGTACCAGAATGATGAAGAAATGAAGAAAGGAAAGCATCTTGTGTCATCAGAGAAAGGCAGCCACTGAAGTGCGTTCTATGAAATGACACAAAAGGGGTTTCTCCATAGAAAGACACGGTGTGGGCTACATGCCATGATTAACTCTGCCTCAAACACAGGAAATAAGAATCACACACTCCCTTTAAACCATGTTGATTATTTTAAGTGTATCAGATCCTCTTCCTGTTTACCTCCAGCCCAGCGACTAGTCACATATAGACAGCTAGGACTGCTTTATGCTGGATTTTTCTCTTCCTGCAAGTAGTAAGAAACTTCCTGGAATTTGCCGAAGGTCTTGTGTTAGTGCAGTAAATGGCAACTCTCTATATACAAAAAAGGAAGTATTTCCATGCTTATTTTACCATATTTGGCCAGCACATGAAAGCTGTGGGTTTTAATTTCAGTTGTGAAATTGCAAAGATTTTTGCACAGGGAGACTTCTATGCCTGAAGTCAGCGTGGCTCATTTGCGCAGACCTCATTTCAGGACTTAACAGTGTAATTCAAGACCTGCAGTCCAATTTCAATTTGGCGCTAGCAAAATGAGATGTCAAGACTGGCCTACGGTTTCAAATCTTATTTCTTTCTTGTTCTAAAATCAGAAGAAGAATTTACTCTTGAAAAAGTGCCTTTACAGTTTGCGTAACAGCAGGCTAGGAAGTGCTGCTGCTGGCTGTAGTCCTCTGCAGCACCACTGTGAGTGGCGGCCAGGAAAGAAAAGGGGACACACACACACACACACACACACACACACACACACACACACTCACAGAGACTGGAAATTTTAATATATGTTTCCCTGGGAAACTGTGCTACTAACTGGAACCGGGAGGAGGATGAAGGTAATCCATACAGCTCCGTAAGATTTATAGACACTAAAATGTAAACTCTAAAAGTTTCTTGAGAAAGCCTATCAACTAGCAGGATATTGTGCAGGTCTTACTCAGTACCGAGTCAGAAGTAACTCCCGTTGAGGTGGATGCTAAATTTGCTCAGTAAGATATGACTAAGGCAGAGAGAACTAATTCTCAGGTCTCACCCCAACTCCCACTACCATTAGTGGCAAATGAACCATGAACCACTATTCAAATTGCTCTCATTTTTGTGAGTGATGGGTGGTTCTCTGGAGGTGGAGACTTCAGGCCCAGCTACAGAGTTTGGCAGTGAGGCCTCTGAACCCTCTATTAATCTATCTGAGCTTTACTTTAATTTTACAGGGAACAGGCAATGAGATTCTGCTGCTGCTCTAACATACCATATTAATTTAAGGTTCCAGACCAAAGCATGCTCCGAACAGTCTCTCACACAAGTATCTGGACAACATTTGATGCAATTTTGTCAACCTACAGTGTTCTGGAGGCAAGAATCCCAAATAACCCAAACTTTTCTACATTTAAGTACATATATCTATATTGTAGTTTTCAAAAGTGGTAGCTAGCACTCAGAATGTTCTGTATTTTATATAACTGTACCTACATGTATGTGCTTAATATGTTTAGTTCCTATCATCCCTCATATTCTCAGAAAAAAAGAATAAATAAATAAAATTTCCTCCCAACATAGAAGAATCAAAACTTCTGTCTGGGATCAGGCAAAGGGATATTTTGTGGCTCCAATTGATATTTTTGCTTTGTTCAAAGTTGAAAATCTGAAATATAGTGTTAGAGGGAATTCCACATTTAGAACAAAAATAGTATTTTCCCTCCAAGTAAAATATTGCTGAAAAAATATTATACTTATTGCAAAAAATCATTTTCATCCTTTTTTTTCCCTCAACAAAATGCAGTCTGTCTTCATTTCTTTTGATAGTCATGGACAAAGTCCGATACTACTGATCACAGAACTACATAAAACATTCAGAAACAATGAGTACAAAACTGGTAAATATTTAAATACCAGAGGATTTTTACCTTATTACCTTCTATAGTTTTATTACTGGAACAATCTCCCTTAAAGCAACAAAACTACTCCGTGTTTACACCTTGGCTAGGAAATGGAGCTCAGCTCCTTTCAGATCATAGGAATCCTTTCCAATAAACTTTGGACGAGGCTCCAGCAAAACCTAAATTGTGAACTCTTCTCATTCTGTAAGCTCCTCCGAGTAACAATAGAGCCGGAGTGCAAAAATGATCTTTGCTACTGTAATAAGTCATCGTCTAAAGGAAAAATAGTCAGAAAAATACAATAGAAATATATGGAAATGCAGTCAAAATGGGATTTAGCATTTTCCCCCAATTTATTATCGCTTATCCTTAGATAAATTACTACTGAAGGAAATCCATGGTAGCATTCTGCCAATGACTAATAGAGGGGAAGGGAAACACTTGCATTGGAGGGAATTTTCTTGTATACACTGCTAAAAACCCCGGCGCCCTCGGGAAGCAGAGCAGGGGCACAAGGGAGGCGGGACAGCCCTGCGAGACCCCAGCGCGCAGACCCCGCAGCTCGGAGCAGCCCTTGGGGGATACGCGGGCTCTTTGTCGAAGAAACTCTTTCACACGTGTTTGAATACGGCATCGTTTCAGCGAAGACGGAAAGGCTTCCAAGCTGCACAATTATGCTATTGTAATCACACGGCGCAGGCCAAATTAGACAGAGTAGCTCTGTTTTCCCGAATCCGGTTTTATAAGCTGCATTCTAGTGGCGCTCCATTACGCTGCTATGCAGAAGTGTCTGGCATTGTTTCCATCACAAACAAATCTTTATGTCCTAAATTCATGTTGGACGGAAACTTGGCTTCCAGGGCCTAAACCTAAGAATTACATTTGTTTGTTTAAACAAATTTGAGGGAAAACATACTTGGCCATCTTTGAGTTATATGATGACAAGATGATTTAGATTTCCCATAAAAGATATAATTCTTTTTTCCCTCCTCACGCCGGACAATGATGCTTTCATATAGCTGGACAGTTGCTGGCTTAAAGAGCAAACTAATCAAGAAAAGCCAACTCTCAGCTATATTGATTAGGGCAGCAGATGCTGAGCACCGCACAGGATGTGGTTCTTTCTTTGGAAAAGCAAAGACAGAGGTTTATCTCCTACATTTATAAGACAGCACTTTCATTTCTCTGATGCTGCTCTGTGTGCAACTAAATTGAAATCGACATATTTTGACCGTACTGAGTATTATTGCAATTATTTTATCTTGATTAAAAGGCAGTTATTTACAAATTGCTCTAGTATGCTTTTCTTGAAAGGGAAAAAAAAATCATAAAAATACAACTGAAATATAAACATAACCAAAAATTGATTTTCCATTTTCTCACAACTTGTTATCCCTTATCCTTATATAAATTACTATCAAAAGAATAGCATAGTAGCATTCTGAACCCAACACACAAAAAAGCAGATCTCTGTGATCAGTCCTTGAACTGATATGGCCTTTTTTTAATCTTTGTTCAACAGGTGTAAATATACTTTACATTTCACTCCAGTAAGCAAATTAGTCTTCAGTAGAAATATCATTAATCAAATATGTTCATCATTTTCTCTGCATATTGCAGAAGTTTCGTCATTGTAGATATTTACATGGTTGCTTAAGTAAGTCTAGGCCCACTAATCACACTAACACACTGAAGTATCACAGAGAAATAAGTAAATATGGGAAAACGAGAAATCATTAGTCAAGGATTCTCTAAAAGAGGCAAAAACAACCCTGGCAGTTACTGTATTATCAACCTACCTTCATACATATTTAATTTGCCATCACATTTCATTCAGTTATGATCTAATCTCTGCCAGGCTAGATCAAGTAGAAGAAAAAGCAGCTACCTCTTAGAAAAACTAGCTACCTCCTCTCAGAAAGGCACGTTGGATAATACTGCATATGGTTCCTTCTGAAGACACGAGTATCTAACACCCATTTATAGCTTTGAAAACCTTCTGGTCAGGACACAGCAGAAATATATGTGAATATTTAAAATTTCAAAATGCTGCTTCACATAAAGCTGAAGCTCTCCAGCTTTACTGAAATGATCTCTGTCATGTGTAGGCACAAGACTGCAGTTCTTTGCGGGCCTGGGCCTTGACACAGCAACCCAGACAGGCCTTAGCAGCTAATTGCATTTTCCAAATTATCTCTTAAGATTTAATTTCCACTACTGAATATTTATTCTTGGCAGTCTCTGAGAAAGGCAGAAATACAGATTAAACAAACTATTACATGCTTAGACACCTGCTAATCTGCAGTATACAATTAGCAGAGAATTACGTCTCAACAAATGATTTAGTTTGTTCATTGTTATGTTTAACCAAGTGCTTGCCATTTAGAATTAAACCATCCCCAACAGTTTCCATTATGGAAACGGCCTCAGCGTCATCTCTCCTTAACATCATTTGCAATGGCAGGGGCCAGAAGTGGATTTTCCATTCTAGTCGGATCATAGTTTACTCTGACATAGCAATTATCTATTATTTCCATGCATATTGTTTGTTTATAGGTTCAGGACTACATTCTTCCTTCTAAGCAGTGCCTCAGAAGTGCTGCTATTTGCTGAAGGCAAACAAAGCAATGACTTAGCATGAAGTAATATACTGGAACTCATTGAAACTCTCACAATTTAAAGATCTCCAAGCCAGGCATGCAATTACTTTTGGACAGAGGAGGAAAATTAAGAAGATGGATGGTCAGCTAAGGAGCTGACACTAGCCAAGAAAAGGCTTCACAAAAAGATCGCTAATCTTTATCCAACTTTTCCAAATCATCACTAAAGATCATCTGGACCTCCAGCTAAGATTCCAAGCATCACCCAAAATCCATCAAGTCTTCCACCCTTCTCTGACTTGAGAATATGTATCCACACTCCTTCCATTACAAAAGAAGCTCAACAGCTCACCATGTTACAGTAAAATCCATACTCAACTTTCCTTCCTTCCCAGCATTAATTATACCCTTGCTAGCTAGGAAGCATGCTCTGCTCACCAACTTAAAATACTGAGTCATACTCTTTCTCAGGATTTTTTCATATTCTATTAATCTGTCTGGCTGATTTCCAGTAAGAAATGCCACAGAGGTTCTTTTTAGGACCAGTCTTTGTTTTCACTGATCCTCTACGAATTCCCTTTCAGGAACTGTCCTTTTCCTCCTCTTTGTCTCAAAGCATTTTGTAGGATGAGCAATTGATTTTTATCTTCTTCTAAAACTTAAGTTTTTATTCAGTATGGCTTTTTTTTTTCCCAGTAGGAAAGTCAAAGTCGATACAGCTGAAGTCCAGCTCTCTTAAAAGTTTCATTTCTCTTTGTGGGATGGAGTAAATACATACCTACATGTTATAGCATGAGGTAAAATAATTCATTACAGCTTCCTTCTGAAAAGAAATTACGAAGGTGATCTCTATGTGCAAGCGTAACAAAGTAACACCTGGAGATTTGACTTGATCAGCTCTCTGTGAGAAAAATGGAGGCAGAATGCAAGAAGCCTCCCAGTTAGAATGACTGCAAACTGAACAAGTTCAGTACTGCAGTGATATATCTCACTGATACATCTGTATCAAAAATATATTTTTAAGTAAAGGCTAAAGCATTAAAAAAATCCTACTAAGAATTGTATGCAAGCACACAAAGTGCATTAAAAAAAGTCCTACTAAGAATTGTGTGCAAGCACACAAAGTGCAAACAAGCACACACTGATTTTCTTTATAGCAACTGGCATTTGCAGGTTGGCTTCAATATTCAGCATTTCAATTTTCTGCAAACATTTAGAAGGAAAAACACAATACATGAAGTCCTGCTCCCCAGTAAAATCCATGGCAAAACTCCTACTGACTTCAGCTATCCTTACTCTCCTATTCAACCTCAAGTCAATGTACCTTTTTGTTTATTTTCTTGTTCAAATACTTTCCTCTAATGATATTAACATGGGAAAAATTACTGGTTGTCAGCAGAGCTTTACAAAAATCAGCAGTTTCTGTTTGAAGGTGTTTATGTAAGCTTCTTCTTTGGTTTGATTAGAGTAGATTCTAGCCACAGTATTTGGATCCAAATCAAGACAAGAATTACAAATCCTGCCCACAAAACATTCACATACAGCGTCTGAATTAGACTGAGGCTATTCTGCCTTCATTTTCATGCCTTGAGGTCTGTTACTAGTTTTAGAACCAGAAATCTGAAGCGAAATTCATCTAAAGCCAACTCCTTTCACCTAGTTTCGAAACCAAATTAGCTAGCAACAGGAACGATGTACATCAGTAAATATATGCCAATGATCATCACACAGTGGTACTTGGGATGGAACGCTTATTTCTTACTATAACCATCAGGAAATATTATGATAATGAAGTCTTATCACCCCAGCAAGTTTTGTCTTATACATGATGATCACAAGGTTCATTTTTGGATCAGCTCAGCCAAAATTCACTACATTAGCCTAGAACTGGTGGGTGGAGGGGTTTTTTTTCAGTTTATTTCCTCATGTTCTAAGGAACTCTGGGGTCATAAAAATTTAGTGTCATGTGTGATTGGGCAACAAAAACTCTACATGGTTCCTCTGAACTATGCAGCTGCTGCCCAAAGCAAGAACAGTATTTACAGCAAGGTTGATTGGTACTTCTCAAAATCAGTGGACATTTAATATTCCTTGCTTCACAAAAATCTGCTGAGATGAGTCCGCTTATCTTTTAACAAAATCCAAGACATTTCAATTTGAAGTCAGTGAAACTCCATGTGTGACAGCAGAAAACTCAAGCTGGCATGGTCAATTTATCTGTGCTGGACATGTAATATGAGGACTAATCTCAAAGGTGTCCCAGAAGCATCAAAATAACTGTTAATATTGAAGTTTCTCATTACTCCTTTTGCCCTTATCACTCTAAGCTACTATTTTTGTTGTGCTTACAGATATTTCTCTCTATTCCATTTTCTTCCCTCTGCTGCAGTGCTAATCAAATGCAGTATTGGCTTCCTGTGATGTCTTTAGGCAATTAATAGAAATGTGGCAATGAGGCTAAAAGCCTATCATTTTGCAATATCGTACTAGGTGTTCCAAACGAGAGCTCCTGCAGCACCATCCTAGGTAGTGAATATGCAAAGAGCATTCCTACCCATTCAAAAGGAAAACTCAAAGCATCAACTCACTTGTGCTTTCACATATTTCTGTAGAGCAGCAAAGTTTGAAGACTGTCACCTACTTGAATAGGCAGGATTTGATTAGAAAGGGCTCCTGAAGCAATATAATATAATATAATATAATATAACTCAAACTCCATACATAACTACATTCTGTTTGACTTCTTTCCCCCCTTGGTTCTATTTTCCAAATCAAATTTTAAAGAGTTGGACCTGACCTTCTAACCCTGAGAAACAGAGAAAGCGCTCAAGCAGGAATACCCGGCCAGTCACACTATTAAAACAAAAACAATTACTGCCTTATTTAACAAAACAAGCCACAATCTCAAAATGGTAGAGGCCGCCTATTTTGTTAAGGTCTTAATAACATATTTTGTGGTTCCCTGAGGAATAATTCTCCTTATTCAGAGAAACACTTATTAACCTTCATAATTTATTTGTGGCTTCACTAAACACGCACATACTGTACTGCATGGTCATTAATCCTGGGAATGAACTTATTAATGATGGGTTAACCTTAAAAGGTTCAGTTTAGCTCTGATAACCACCCAGATTTTTAGATGCCTTTTCAAAATGTATCAGGTACTACACCTTTTTTTTTCCAAAGTCCTTGTTACATGCCTCCCTGTTTCCAGAAGGTCCACAGTTCCCTCCCAACATGTTAGTTTATCGAGGTATTAGCTTGACTTTCTGGAATAAAATCCTCGTTCTTCCTAGTGTAAAGCAGTCTCTCCAGCTGTATTGTACTGCTAGTCTTTTCCAGGTATGGCATCAAACATATATTCTGGTTACAGAGATGTTGCCCGTCCTCCTTAACACTGGTTTCAGGGTTCTCCTCTGACAGAGTGAGCAGAAAGTTGTCAATCTACAGAAACAACCTCATCTGACTGCCATAAACTATGCACATGGCTATTATATGGCAAGAATTTGCATGGCTTTTGTTACATCATCTCCTGTCTTCAATAACCTGCTAAATCACTTAACTTTCCTGTTCTGTTTTGCCATTTTTGATGCCTCGCAATTTGAGAAGAGGGTCTCTTGTCTGTTTCTGCTGTCTCTATCACAACAGGCTTCTGATCCTCCTCACAACTTTAAATACAGCTGCTACAAAAATAATAGTAATTCCACAAAGAAATGTTTATGTTTTTCAGAAATACACTTTTGCTATGAAAGAGATTAAACAGCAGTATACTGAGAAGTTAGTGTCTTTACTAATGCCCATTGTAGTCTGGCTTTTGAATAATTAATGTTCCTCTGATTTTTTACACTGCTTTCGGCCTGTTACAACTGAGTATGAAAAACTCCTTAATCCATTCCACCAATTTCAAAAAATGAAGGAACTCAATATTAATGTTGCAAATTGGGAGGAAATTGATAGATACTAGCACAGGCACATGTCTGTGCAGCTTATGGAGGGAAAAAGCTGTATCATGGCTATGTGAGCAATTACTGCTTGAACCAGAACTAACTTTACAGAAAGCTATAGCTATTGCTAGCCAAGCCGAGGCTAAAATAATTGTTCAAGTGGCTACAGACCATGTCCTAGCAGTTCACTCATTAGCAGCATGATCTCTAAATTGGCATGAGACTGGCATAAAGTATGGTGACAAATGGAAATCATCTGATACATCTAGAAAACACCTTTGCCATCTCAACACCCTCTTAAATACACTCATATTAAAGTCAGGCTTTCCCTGTGAATCTGTACTGTGTGTTGCTAACTCTGTTATATAGCAAAACCATGGACTGCAGGCAATTACTGTATCAAAACACAAATAGGAAAAGGGTGAGACCAAAGAATCTCATACCTTTTCCTACGTCTACCATGCTCAAAGCCATGTGATGACATCAGGCATTCTGCTTTTATTAGAAAAACAAGTGAGCAAAGACACACTAAAGCACCTGGGCTTCAAGCCTTTGCTGATTAAAGAGAAAGCTTTGAAAACATGACCAGATGTAACCAACATAACAAGCTTGACTAAATCCGCCGACAGACTGAAAGAGCAGTGCTGAAAGATATGAACTGCCTTGTGCATATCAGTAGAGAATTAACTACTAGAACAACCACTCCACAGGACCTTATCAGCACCACTGTAATGATACACATCCAGTAGGGGTGTATCCCCTCATGGGTAGGATTAGGAAAGGGAGAAGGGTGGCCTTGATGCTACCATCAAGACTAGCTGGACAGTTAAAAGAGCAAAATGAGCAGAGAGGTCCTTCTGGTTGTCCTAAAGAAGAGAAGGAAGGTGCAACTCCAACCCAACTGGGAAGGAAAGGTCACTTTCTCATCTCACCAGCTCAAATGCATCCATATCCATATAATGCACTTGCATCCAGGGCAAGTGCAGGGTCCTGCACTTGGGGAGGAATAACCCCGGACACCACTACAGATTAGGGGTTGACCTGCTGCAGAGCAGCCCCGCAGAGAAGGACCTGGGTGTCGTGGTGGACGACAAGTTGACCATGAGGCAGCAGTGTGCCCTGGTGGCCAAGAAGGCCTAGGGGATCCTGGGGTGCATTAAGAAGAGCATCTCCAGCAGGTCAAGAGAGGTGATCGTCCCCCTCTACTCAGCCCTG
>JAVCKT010018882.1:7297-25170 GCA_032273925.1 Rhynchotus rufescens | reverse complement strand
AAATATATCTTTTTTTTTTTTTTTTTTTTTTTTGCCCCGTATGACAGTGATGAGGTAAAGAATTATCACTGCTCAGGTCTGATAGAGCCATGTCCTCCTCTTCGACACCATCACAGCCTTCTCTCATCAAGTGACAATTATTTAAAAGAAGTATACAGCAAGGCCTTATTACCTTGGAAATCAGGGACCAAATAGGAGTGCTTCCCTCTATTTTGTTATTATTTTGAAGCAATTTAACCTAAGGGCAATAAATGCAGTTCTAAAATCTCAAAGGCTTAACTCAAAGGCTCAAAGGCAGCTTCATACCTGACATACTGACTACCTAAACACAACAGGAATCCTAAATTTTCTTTTCTTTCTCAGAAGAAAGTGCAAATTTCTCATAACATACTCTCTAAGAAATGTTAGAACCATCATGACATGCTGTAGCTTAGTAACAAACAAAATAGGTGAGAGAAGATTACAGCTCACAAAAAAGATAAAAAAACTATAAACCTCTAATCAAACTACTCTAAATGTTGATTATAATGTTGACATATCACATATTCTTTTTAATATAAGATATAATTCATTTAAATTCACTTCATCTTCCTACAGCTGAGAAAAACAGACTCCACTGTACTTTAGGAGAGATGTAATTCCAAGCCTTACACATTCAAGTTATATGTTCAGCATCTCTCATAAAGACATTATAATTTCCATTGCATTTTGCAAACTATTTGGCCTTTCTTCCCTTACTATCCTGAAAAAAATATGAACATATGAAATCATCATTTTAATATCAAATGGTCAGTTATAAATTTATTTTTTAGTATTTGAGAATTCAAGAATTTATAGTAGAAGTGTCTTTTTTGAATGCTTATAGTTTTAAGGTCAAATTAAATTCTGTTTAGGAAAAAAAGTAAAACTGCAAAAAGTTGAGGTGAAAACAAAAGCAGCACTGTGCAATATTAAGGAATAAAAAGCTGCTTGAACCATGAGTATGTCAGAAGGAGAAAAAAAAAAAAAAAAAGACAGTCTCTTTCCCAATGATCAGTCAGATTCAGGGTCTGTGTCTGCAAAATGATTCCACACTCTCTGATTAAGAAAGTCTCGTATCCGGTTCTCACATACTTTCTTCTGGGTTGTGTGTTCTGCTTCAGTCAGTAGGAGTACTATTGTCATGATGGTTCATGCATCAGAATTTGGATTTGATTAGCTAGTGTTGATTCACTAACCACTTTCCATACTTGAAGTGACATCAGAAGCTCCCCAGGCATCAGGAGAGGACTTGAATTAACCTATCTGGGAGAGCTTGTGCTGTGGAAAAAGAAAGCAGCCACATTCTGTCTACAGGCATTCTCTGTGCTGCTGGCAGTGGCATTAATCTGCTCCTAATTGTGATCATCTTTTCTTACACTCGGATAAAATACGTCTACGTGAGTTCCAGGAACCCAGAGCAGAAGAGCAAGGGTGTGTATTCCTACTCTCCTGGGAAGAAGGGACTTATCCTAGCTAGCCTGCTCACTGTGCAGTCCCTAGAGAATGATGCTACCTGGCCATCAGAGCGAGGCAGGACTCAGAAGCTTTGCACAACTTTGATAAATGGAGGCCATATGTCTTCAATGAATGGAAGGTGGAGACAGTGCCTTGGCCCACTCTTCAAAGCATTCCCCCTTTCTGACTAGCATTGCTTTGGTCTTGCCTGCATTCAACTTGAGCCAGCTGCTCTTCATCCAAGAGTTTATTTCCTGAAGGCATTCCAAAATCCTACAGCCAGTGTGAATATACCCTCAGATTAGACTATCTCATAACCCTGTCTGCCCTTAAAAGACTCAGAATTGCTGAAGTAATAGCACCTACGAGGCTCAGCTGAGATTACAACCTGCGGAGATTATTCACAGGAAGGCAGCCCAGAGTAATTTCCATCTGAAATTAATAAAGAAAAGGCAATGGGAATGTATGATGGCTATGGCGTTCCTAAGAGCTGAGCAGGAGCACCAAGACTGGGTACCTGTTTCATACTCCAGTACTCACCTACACCTTCAGCTTCATGGCAAAGCCTCAAAGGACTAATTAAAAGGAGAAAAATATTAACCCCATCTTGCAGCTTCTGAATTATGATGGTTCTTTCATTTTAGAACAACCCCACATGCTTGGGATTCTCTAAAAAAGATCATTTTAATACTTTATATTTCTTTGCACCAGAAGTATACTGACATTTTCGTTTGTCCAAGACTCATTTTTATGAGAAACTTTGAGTTTCTCTAAATATCATCCATCACCAATATTCCTTTACTTCTATTTTCTTATTCTTTTCCTCTAAGAATGTATTGGTTTGGTGATTTCCTACAAGCTTTTACATTTTTAGGACAGAAGCATAGTTTTAAGGTCTGCTGCGTGGGAAATCAGACTGGCTAATTACAATGGTAATTTCCTACATAACTGACCTTAAAACCATCTTCAGAAATCAGTCTGTTGATCCTAGTGTTCTTGCTCAAGTCAGGAGATTTCCTTTAGATCTTTGGCAAATCAGAAAGGCATTTTTGTGGTCTGTATTATGTCACTAAAACACAGCCGACCAGGAGAGAAAAAAAAAAAAAAAAGCAACTAGTAACTAGTAGCTCCTGCATTCTGGTTCTACCCATTCTACCCAATCTCATACAAATTGATTTTTTAAAAATCTTTTTCCTACATATTTCATAGAATTAATGTCAGTCAATTAAAACCTTAATGAATTAATGAGTGCAGTGTGCACTCATTTAATTCATATTAAATATTGTTGTTTTGTTGTTTGCAGCTTTCCTGAGGATTTTATATTTTAATGCATCAAAACTAAGAATGAGGAAAGTACCACTCAACCTCAGACAACCAAATCATGAAATTGTTCACATACATAGGTAATTTAGGATTTCAATCTTTTCCACTGTTTTTCAATTAAAGCTCTCTCCTTCCTTCCTTCCTTCCTTCCTTCCTCCCTTCCTCCCTTCCTTCCGTTTACTATTATCATATGACTCCAAAAATTCACACTTAAAAAATGGTAGAACCATCAACTTTGCTGGTGCAACACCAAAGTATTAAGTGAGCCCCACAACAAACATACAATAGGACCATTACAGATGCTGACAGTTTCCACCAGTGTATTTACTGTGGGGGAAGTTGCGAGAAGAATCAGTCTATTTTTAAGAATAAACAGCTGTCAACAGTTTATAAGTAGCCAGTGGACAAGATAACACAGAACAACTGCATACCTCCTACTGCCCCCAACATTTGGACCAAAAAAAAATGCTAAACAGATATATTTTCTGTATAACCCCAGCTGGTTTGAGAGCCAATATGATTTTTGTTATGTCTAGTAATGGCTTTTGGATGGCTCTCTGGCTCTCATTTATTTCCTATATATTTGGCATAGATCATATTCAATATTTTGGATGAGAAAAGAACCAGGAAAGATATTAACTTTACAGAGCAAAATAAATAACGCTCTGGTGGGCTGGTGGTGTTAAGCATCTCCTGGCTGGCACTGGATCAAGGTCACAGCTGGGGCAATGGGTGAGCTTTCCTGAGCTGAGAACGAGAGGAAAGGAAGGGACTAGGCAGAACTGTAATTGCCTTGAATATAGGATAGTGCTCAGGGATTTCATGGACTTTATTATGTAAGAAGTGATTGAGTAATAAACATAGTAATTCCAAGGAAGAATACAGATGAGGAACAAGAACACAATATCAATCAAACCCCAGAAGTATAATTCTGTGTGAAGGCCATAGCCATCAAGGATACACTTTTTTTTCTTCTTCTACTCCATCACTTCCATCCTCTAACAACATTTTATCATCTTGTTGGGGAAGGGTAGGAGAATTCTTAATCCCTTAGGTACCCTAAATTTATATTTAGAAAACAGATTGAACAAAAATCCTACTTCCAAGACACCTTAAACTTTGCAGGAACTATGGCCATAGCTCCTGAATGTGTTGGCCCAATCCAAATCTTCTAACGCTGAAAATTCAGAAGGGGACCAAAATGATTTTTGGGGAATGGAAACATTTGGCTATGAATGGCAGGTGGGCAATTCTCTGTCCCTGAAGTTCACCACAGGACTGCTGTAATTTCTGAGACTTCTGTATGGCCAAGGCAAGGCTCCACAGCACTTACAGAACTTTGAAACAGGAGACTGGCAACATTTATCCACATCTCCACACATTTTTCACCAGTTCTTAGCAAGTTATACCTGACAATTTTCCCTTCATTTGCTAAAATTTGCAGCATATGATTTTTCACTTCTCTCTGCAAGTGCTCTGATCAATGGAAATAATATTAAAAGTCAAAGTCCTGAAAACACTTAAAATCATGATTAATTTTTACTGCTTTAAGGAAATCCAAGATGACATATAGTCAGTCTACTTATTCATGCTAGTGACATCCAAGTATTGTGAAGCAGACACAATATTCCAATCGGAATTGTGCGCTCATATCCTGAGGAACATGGAGCATTCAGGTTGAACAAGCTGCCCAAAGAGTAAGTAGGAGTTCCTAATCTCGGCCTAATTCAATCTCTGACTGCTTCTGTTAGCAACACATCAGCAATTTCCTTTTATTTTTTTTCTATTAATCCATAAGTGTGAACCAATGGCCTGAATTTGCAATGTAAAATGCACTCTGCCTTCTATAGTAGCAGTTAAGCACTGCCAGAAGAGGAAGACTGCATCTGTAGTTAGGGCAAGACAGTACTGCTTAAATAAAGTATTTTTCAAAGAACAATTTGGCAATATTAAAACACTTCATTAATTGAAATATATTTCATCAACATTTAAAAAGCATTTTACATTAAAAAAAATGTTTTCAGTTCTAAGTGGTTGAAAGTTTGTTGCAGTATTTACTGATAGTTAGAGAATCTATGAGCTGGTTTTCAAATTTCTTACTGAAAATCACTTTTTGAATATAAAGGCGTTTTTTGTAATGATGCCAGAGCATACATTCACTGAGATTCCATTTTATAGCTTTTCTTCAACCTTTTTAATTAAAAAAATCTGAAAATCAAGGTGTCAAGACTGCTAGTACACTGGAAAATACATTATCATTGAGGTTTAGTTGTGCCCATTAAAAGTTCTGTGAATATTTTAAAGCAAGGACACTGTCAAGTTCAGAGGAATATAGAAGTAATTCAGCATATCTGTTTGGAACACATGTGTAGCAGGAGGAATTTCACTTTGAAGGGTCAGATTGCGTAGCTCTTGCTCACACAGGTGGGCTGGTATTCACAGAAGGAGCCCCAATGAATCAGTGGAACAACTTTGGTAACTGTTCACTAATGTAAATGCTTCTAAGCACAGCTCTGCATCTTCAGTTTACTCCTGACCGAAGTTAATCCGGGTAACAATAATTAACTCCTTTTCTCTCAAATGTCAAACCACATTTGTTTTTCTGTTCCTGCTACCATAAAAAAAAAAAAAAAAAAAAAAAAAAAAACACCAAAACCCTCATATCTATTCATGTATCTTAAGCAAAATGTTTAAATGGAGGGGAAAACCTTCAAAACCACTGTAAAAATTTGAAGGACAACCCTTATAACCTCATGCCAAGTTCTGTAAACATATTTCTACTTTTAGGGATGTCCTCTCTCTCTCTTCTTTGAGATGAACAGGAAAAGAAATGAGACGCAGGTGAACCCCATCCTACATCTCCCAACATAGAATTGAGGTTAGAGCAAAGGTTTAGTCCTCTAAACACGGAGCAGGACCCTCTCTAGACAGACCCTCAGGAGGGGCAACCCTGTCTGTAGCACTGATGTTCTCTCCTTACACAGGCCCAAACAGCAGCCTATTTTATCATCCGTAGAAATCATAGGGTTGGAAGCTGATATGCTCTGCTTATAGCCGAGCAGGGAACTCAAGAGTATTTGTACCAAGTGATACCTCCCTTTAAAAGATATATGTTATATCCACTATTGGTTTCCTATTTGTCTCTCCATAGAAGAGGTCACGCAGGGGTAGTAACTCATCTCCCATTTAGAGATGTTGCATCCAGGCACTGAGCGCGCACAGGTCATTTGTGAGCCTACAGCTCATTTACAGACCATTTGTTATGTCTGCTCATTTCACGGCCTCTCTCTGGTGTTGCCAAGATAAGATAGCTGCTTTTCTAGTTCCATCGAGATCCTCACTTCCAACGCATCCAGGCATCTCGGAGATATTAATGAACATATCCTCACAACACTCCCGTGAGACGCAGGAATATCATTACCATTTACCAAGGACGTGCCTGTAGCTATAGAGTCTGTGGCAGACCCGGGAAGGGGACCAAGAAACCCCACGCTCCAGCCCATGCGTTAACCACAGTGCTCTTCCTCTGCTCCCTTTTTATGAGCAGGACACCTGCTCACTGGCCTAGGACCACCACACAGCTATCAAACGGTAATAAACTTTTACAGTCACTACAGACCTGAGCTGGATTTGAACCAGCATCTTAGAGGTGCAAAAGCTTTTTATATAGCCCATTATGGGCCCCTAGAGCTAGCAATTGCTCTGGCAAGCTGTTAGCCACTACACACCTGAACGTGGGGTGCCAGCGGTCTCAAAAAGTAGCAAATACCCATATACCGAGCGCTATTTAGACTTGATACAGAATTCGTACTGTAAGGGCGTGTGCATGTGTGTGTGGTTTTTTTTTTTTCCAAGGAAACATTAGAAATCAACCTTAAGGATGTGAGCTTAGTTTAAATGTCAGCTGAAAAACAGCTGCTACAAAAAGATATAATCCACCAGCCAAAAAAGTGGGGCTGGGAGGAAGTTGAAATGAGAGATGTTTAGTTCTCTAATGCTCCTGTGTGAGGATAAAAGGGTGAGATGTGGGGAATCTTCTCTGGCACGAGGGCTCGCAAGGCGTTCTGGAAGATTCGGTTTAGCAGAATATGATCTCCCCATATGGCAGATTTGAAAAAGTGGTGAAAGAAGTCCAAGCATATGCAGCAGTGAGGTAACAGGGCCAGAGGGGTCAGGCACCTGTGACTTTCTAGCCACATTAAGTTCTTCAGAAGCTGCTTTTTGACTTAGCAGAGCAGAGTTTTCCATCACATATGTGTAAAACATTTCATCCATTACAGGTTTCTTGGCTCTTCTGCACTGGTTTTGTTCATGTGTGGGGAAATTTAAGGAAACAAAACAACAACAGAAAAGCTTCTGAAATACATTTCTTCTTCTGTTTCAAAATTTATCACTCATCCCCTTGAAGCATATGACTCTTCTTACAATTGAAATGTAGGCTTTTCAGCACTGCTCTTTGTTATGTGTTTGCAAGCTGCTTAGCACAATTAATAAACAGATCTCCAGGAGCGTTTACCCATTACTAGGAGTCTTAGGTACTGCTCTACTATAAAAACAGCAATATATCACTTCTTTCTCTTCAATTTAAATCTGTACAGTGTGTGAGCTATGGCCATAGACCAAAAAAAAAAAAAAAAAAAAAATAACCACCAACTGCCTAACTCTCTCATACTAAACTAAAATGACTTAAAAGAGAGTTTTCCCCACATAGTAAAGATCCTCAAATGATCCTCTCTTGCCACAGTAAAAATGACAGAGGAAACGTTCACTGTTGCAATGCAACTGGCTCTTTTATCCCTCACTGTACTCCAGAATCGAGGAAAAGAGAGGCTATAGGGACTCTGGACAGCTGTAGGGGGAACACAACTCGTCACGGACCTCAGCTCTTACCCAGGCTCAAGTCATGACCACCAGGAGAAGGAAAATGCAGCCTTCAGAGGAGCCCTGGTAGACCCAAGGCTACGTCTATGGCCACAAAAAGAGTGGTGCTCTAATCTGGGAGGAAATTCTCCTGGAAATTCCTCCTCTTTCACGAGTTTAGGCGGCTGTTCCGCACAGTTGCACAGACACAGGCAAAAATATTTGAACACCTTAAGAATTAGGTCATGTGCCTTTACAGAGCACATATCACTCCTTTACTGATGGAGAAAGAGAAGACCTAGCCCCAGGTGATTCAGAAACCTATAAAAGTTAATGCTAATCCCCAGTCCTCTACAAAGCTGTGTGAATGAATCATCTCCCTGCTAAATACACAGCTTGTACATATCTAGCTAGCCCACTTCCAGCCCCTTCCCAGACAGACAGTTTTAAAAATCAGACAAATAATTAATGAATTGTGCAGGGCCCATTCAGTGGGCCCATTACCAATCTTTGGCCAGCCAAACAGCACAAAATGGGGCTGGTAAAAATATGGCTAGCACCTAGCCTGTCCTGAAAAGCCCCCTCTAACTAGAAGAGGACCCAAAACACAAGCGCAACTTGTGTTTTGGGTCACTTGTGCCATGGTCTCCCTCTTGGACCAAATTCACCAGCCCCTTTGCAAGATGTCTGAGAGAAAGATGCTGTGAAGCGGGACATCACTTTCTTTTTTCTGTCCTTTTGCCCTGATCTACATACGTGCTTTTCTGAATAGCACCACAACAGGCAGAGCTATCACAGCATGGTTGGGGCTGGAAGGGACTTCTAGAGACCATTTAGTCCAACTCCTCTGCGCAAGCAGAGGCACCTCGAGCACGTGGCGCTGGGTCACATCCTGGCGGGTTTGAGCATCTCCAGAGCAGGAGACTCCATAACCTCTACGGGCAGCTCTGCCACCCCTAGGGGTGAGATGTCCAGCCCTGCCTGGCGTTCGTGGGTTTTTATACTTTCTCGTGCCACGCCACGGGGCCCTCTGCCCCACACGGGTACGTGCGCAGCGCCAGCGCTGCTGCGAGCCCCACGTCCCCCATGGCGCTCTGCCCCGCAGCAACGATGGCGCCGAGGTGACCGAGGCCACCGCAGGAGGCGCCCTCGCGCCCAACCGCCGCGGCGCTGCGGGAGGAGCGACCGTTAGCGCCCCAACGGCCGCAACGGCCCGAGCGGCGCGCGGGCTCCCGCCATCGCCCCCCTCTGGCCTGAGGGGGGCTGCTGCCGCCGTGGCGGGGCTCGGGAGGGCCCGGGTCCACCAGCTCCGGCTACAGCTTTTGGGGGCGGCATTTGGGGTTGTTTGTGTGAGCGCCGCGTCGCAAGTGGATGCTATCAGGGCTTTGCTTTTTTGTGTATTAGTGAGTCACCGTGTGCCAGATTCATAAGAGCCAGATGTCACAGCTGACCCAGACAAGGCACTCAGACGGATCCCACGCGTTTCATGTGTCAGCCTTATATCCATTCATAAAACAGCTCCCTCCCAAAATATAAGTCTTGGGAAAATTTAAGATCATTGTGCAATTCTAAGTTGCATTTCAGTCAATTTCTTAGGATAATTCCCTCCCCCTCCTTTTTTTCCCTTTTTTTTCCTTCCGTTTCTTTTAAAAAAATTTTTTTTTTTTTTTTTTTTTTTGTCAACAGTGGTTAGAAGAAAGGAGGGGCAGGAAATGATGTCCATCACAGGAGAGGCTATAAAAAAATAAAAAATATGAGTAGACAGCCTTGGAAAAATAACTTTTTTTTTTTTCCTTTTCAAAATGTTACAGCTATAGAAACAATCTCCTGGACAAAGTCAGACAGATGTTTTTTTCTTCCTCTCCCCCCCCTCCCTTTCTTTGGATGGAGTGACTTTCTCAAGAGCACAGCTGAAAAACCTTTGGAAAAAAAAACACACACGCAGTCTCAGGCGTTGGAGGTGTCTGGGGCTGAGGATTACAGAAGTTCAAATTGGCTCCCCCTGTCAAAATTACAGCTGCACAAAAGATGGTACAGTGCATCAGCTCAGGGCTCAAAAGGACTTTTTTCCGGTTCTCAAGAACGACACAGGTCTTGAGAAAACGCAGCTGTGCTGCTGCGATCAGGCAGCTTGCGTTGGCCGAGCCGGGGCAGTCCCCCCAGCCCACTGCCCCCTGCCCTCGAACGAATTAGCGGGGATGCCAACCTGCTGCCGAGCGTGATTAAAGAGCACCTCCCTGGCCTATTTGTCATTTAGGAATGATTTACTACGAGGGCATACTCTCCGCGACTTCTTATAATGTGTTTTCTTTGTTTTCACACTTCCCTCTTGAGACTGGAAATTTAATATCTATTCCAGCAAACAGAGTTCTTGCTCCCTTGCCCTCTCTGTCTCTTTTCCCTCTCCCCTTCCAACATATTATCTTCGTCCGCTGCCCAGATGAAGTGAGCTGATTAAAATTTATGTGCATTGTCACTGAGGTGCTGTTTTAACTATACAAATGTGTTTCGAGGCTGTTGTTCTATTCAAGCCCACCCCACCCTGGTGACCCTGCTAATCTCAAACTGCAGCGCTTGGCAGGTGATGACTGCCGAGGGGTCCCTTTACTAGCGGCGCCACACCACGGTTGCGTGGTTGTGCGTGTGTGCATGTGTGTTGGGGTAGGGTTCCAGCGTGTTACACTTGGACGCTGCAGCATCCGCCCACCGAATGCAGGTGGAGCAGTTCGGTGGCCTACACGCAGCTTGGATATTCTCAGCACTATTTGCCAGAAACCTACGCGGTTTTAATGCCGCATTTCCCTTTCTCCCATCTTCCTTAAAAACAAAGGCAAGTTGATGGACTATAGGGTCACCAGCTACATAGATAGATGTATAACTCCTGAGCAGATACTAGCATTACATATACTGACCCGTCTTTATATACCATCACTTAACACCTGACACCAACAGAACTTCTAGCAAGGACTTAATTCTTCAGCCACAAATCATGCTCAGCTCTTTCAGAAACAATAGCAAGGATACGGTATATCCTGATATAACAGAGACAGCTAAGCTACTCATTTGAAATGCCTGTTTTGAGTCCTGGACAAATGACAAAATCTGGGAATACAAAAGATTCTGCTGATCTTCACAAACTGGTCAAAACAAGTAGGCTTTAGAAGAAATCTCTGGTTTTACAGATAGAGGAGCATCTGCAAATTTGTGGTTCTTCCTTTGATGACCACTTAGGTCTAAAAATTCTCTCTTCCTCTAAATATTATCCTTCAAAACTAACAGCATTTCTTATATTACATTCTGCCAACTCTAGAATTGATTAACTACTATTGCCTTCCATCTTTCTCACTCCATAGTACCAATTATGCTGCTAAAAAAATCACCCTCCTCTCCCACCCATCTAATCACATTCTTCTCTTCCAATCCTTCTGTAGGCTTCTCTGTATTCAGGGGAATTTTCTCATGCTTCCATGGTAATCTCTGCTTCTGCCTATATTCGAATTTTCCTCTATTTGCTTTCCCTTCTTGGTTACCTATAATTACTGCCCAATGCCTTTTTGGTGGCTTGCACTAGATGCTCCTGCTTACACAGTGATTGGTGCATCTAGTTGCATGCACAGTGGCCATCATCTTCTCATTCTTACTTCTGGGAAGCATATGGCCCAAAAAACAGCCTTTATAGATCAGTCATGTATAGGTCACATACGTGACCCCTCTGAGATTGGATTGTATTCCAGATAACAGATGCATTATCTCAGAAATTTAATTTTGTGTCTCATCAACATTTTTGTAATTCAGTTCACAGGTAGTGTCCAAGAATAAGCCTAACACTAACATACTGTGCAGTCTTTACTGTGTCATTTAATTTCCCACCCAAGTTTGACTGCCTCTCTGAAGTAAAGCAGAGTAGCTGTTCTCCAAGCTGCTGCTGCTGAAGCTTCTAATGACCTTTATCAGTTTTGTCCATTTGTAAGTTCTTTGGAGAAACTCAACTGACACTTGCTGTATCAAGCAAGATGTGGCCTGTACCTGCACTTTACCAGAAACAATGAAATCTCCAATCTCAGTTAGTACTAATGTAATAGAAATAAGCTACAACACTGTCATGAAAATTAATTAATAGTTTTCCACTGCTGTAAGCATGGAAAACACTGCATAAGTGCCAAGAAGGTGCTTTGTTCACTTTTGGTCAGGGCCATTTTGTGGCAGGAGTAGTAGTAAAATGTGTTGAATAAATCATTCACCAGGAATTGTTCAGTCAAATCCTAGTGTTATTACTGGAGTCAACTGCTTGCAATTAAATATATTAAAACATTTATAGTCTTTATTTCAAATGATATTTTCTGGGTTACTCTCAAGACCTCCTCAATTTCATACTATTGAGTTTTACAGTAGCTATATTGTAAAAAGCATACCTTAAGTAGGCTACATAATTTAGTGACAGTATTTTTGATTAGGGATCTTGAGAGCATATTGCATATGGCATATTTTTTTTTTCCCCCCCAAAATGATCATCCTTAACAACAACAACAACAAAAAACTTTCGAAAGCACTTGAAATGAGGGGGATTTTCTACTGCTGCTAGCTTATTTCAAAGTCAACTTAAAACATAGGCTGAAAAATTTCAATATCATTTTTCTTTATTGTTTTCTGAAGAGACAGAGGATTAAGTTTGATGTGTATTGAATTTATGGATTCATAACACCAGTTAGACCCAGGGTCAATGTTGCCAGATCTTCCAGTCCCACTTTTCTTTTTATTTTTAAGCATTTGTAAATGCTGTCCCCATGGAAGAGGAGAAGGAAAAAAAAAAATCTAGTATTGCTGACTAAAGACTATTGTAGAAGCAGATGCTGTGCCAGCTCCTACTCAGAGCTTTGTCAGTTCTTTTGATTCCAGTTTGTTATGCCCATACCAAGATTTACCTCTTTCCTGACTTGATCAGCAGTGGGCTCTCTCTCCAAATTACGGAGGAGCGTTCTGTGATTTGCCAGAAGTTCTTTAGAAAGTAGAAGAAGTTATAATAAAAGGAAGTCATATTTGTGATCAAAATTTTTTTTATCAACATTTGGAAAGGCCAGACTTTGCTCTTACCCAAGGCAAGCTAGCCAGGGTCTCCAAGCAGAAGCTAAGTGGTATTCTAGTGCTGTTAGTCCTCCTTTCATAGTCCTGAACTGCCAACATGCATGGAGAGCAGCTAAACTTGACTCATCACAAACCTACAGAAAGCTGCTCAGCCAGAACTCCTGGAGCCATATTTCCTATTTATCTTTTGCACCCATACAAATTAAACATAAAATACTTCCAAGTCCAAATTACCACATTTGCCTTGCTGTAAATAACCAGACATGGTTCCACAGGAACTTAAGGAAGCATTTCTTCACTGTGAGAGTGACAGAGCACTGGAACAGGCTGCCCAGGGAGGCTGTGAAATCTCCTTCTTTGGAGACCTTTAAAAGCCGCTTGGATGCAGCCCTGTGCCACGTGCTCTAGTTGACCCTGCGTGTGCAGGGGGGTTGGACTAGATGACCTCTGGTGGTCCCTTCCAACCTTGGTCCCTTCCAGTCATTCTATGATTCTGTGATATGATCTGGATTACTCCATGTCCAATCAAGTTGTATTTAGGGATACACATATAGGATCTCATCTTCGTGAAGTAGGACTTACAAAAGGCAGGAAGGAAAGGAGAGACTGAGAATACTCCTCCTCCTCAGTTTTTGGTTTATTATGGTTTCACTGAGAGGAAAATGGCTTACGAGAAGTAGGGAAGTACATGAACTTCTAATATTTCCTCCATGAATCCATGGCTTCAAACTAGGTCTATGCCTACTTAAATCTTTCAATGCTGAAAGACATTCTTTGTAATTAGAATCATTGGCAAAGTTATTGCACTGGCATTCATACTGACAAGTACTACATCCATGTGATGAAAATATTAATTTTCCTTTCAAGTGTATCAAGCCTTTTCCACCACACCTTTGATCTACACTCTTTGCTTAAAAATATCTATTTTAGAATTAAGTTTAACTTATAAATCTTTAATGGTCTGAAGAAAAGAATTGAAAGCAATTACGAAACTGCTACTCTGATTTTTAAGTATGACTTTGAAGACCTTCTTAAGAACTAAGTGTTTGCATAAGTAAGACCATGTGATGAAGTTTTTTTTTTTCTTTCTTTCTTGCATGATTATCGAATTGCCTTCCTACTTACACTCCTGTGGAGCTCTAAATCAATACATTGCTGGATTATCTTGCATAAAAATAATTTATACAGTTACAGTTAATTTATACATGTATATAATTCATACAATTTATATATAATTTATAATCTATAATTTATAACTTATTCTTTTGGGAATGTCAATGCTGTAATGCCCCGTATTCAGAGATCCAAAGCACACAGTAAAAATGATACTAATTTTCAAAGAGCTACTTCATTGATCAGTACTATCACCAATATACATTATATAGCAATAGTTCAACAAAAAGCTTAAATTGTTTGTAACAGCTAAACATCAGCTGTCATCATCTTTGACAAAAGCAGAAGTAGCCTGAGGAATTAGAAACATTCATGAAGATGATAAGTGTCTAAAGAGAGCAAGCCTTACATATTATGTGAAGGCTTGTCAGATCAGCAATGCTAGGGGCAAATCCCCGGGGCCAGGGTTACTATGACAAATTCTTCATTAGCTGAAACCCTGCTCAACCAGATGAAATTTAGTGGAGAGGTGATGTTCACAAGAGCGTGCAGAGCCTCTCAACTGCTCTATGCTTTGTGGGTTCACAAAGACAACTCTGACTGGAGAACCAAACAATTTGTCCTCGCATTATTTCCGAGGTCTGACCATGTTGAGTTATTCTAAATTGAAATTCTAAACTGAAACAGTTTCTGTTGCAGGAAGGCCTGGATACCACAATGACCTTTTCACATGGTTAACAATGAGTAGGCATTCTGCCAAATACTTATCTTAACTATGTTACCACCATTTTATTGAAGAAAAGTCTTAAATTCTCAGTTTGAATCACCTTTTTTTCTGGATAGGCATCCACCAATAAACAGTATTATTAATGCATAACAGAATTCAGAGATTCTCAGCAACGTACAGCCTACTTTTCAGTTCAGGCAAAATAGATGATACTTTCCAGAATCAGAGGAGGACAGTCTATATTATGCCAATAAATACTGCAGTGAAAAGCAAGGATGTTGGCAATACATATTTGGGTTCTCAGTATGAATAAGAGTATTGAAAATATGAGTAGCATCTCATACTAAATGTGCAAGGCCATCTTTGATTCAATAGAAGTTAATGCAAAGCCTCCATTAACATGGTTGTTGGATCAGCCCCTTAAAATCAAGTGCTTCTTTTGAAAGATAATTATACAGTTTGCTTCCAAGAAAGCATGAAAAAAAATCATTGACAATTTAAATTTATTTGATGTTTGGATTTTATGATGACTAGTTACAAAACACTTCTGGAGGTTATTTAAGTAACAAGAAACAAAACTAAAAAAAATAAGAAAACACAACAAATGTCATAGACTTCAAATAAGAACTAGTCTTTTTTTTTTTTTTCTGAAAAAAGTCCTTTTTTTTTTTATGCATAGCTACCTATTCTTCTCAAGATGGATTTTGTTTCCTGAAAGCAAATCAAAATCATTAATAAATTTTGAAAACCTTACTCATGGTTTTCCATTTCCACTTTCATCTGTTTCAAGTTTCCCAAAATTCATTTGAGATTTAGGAATTCAAAATCATTACATAATAACACATAATAGTTGGAGGTATTAATGTTATTTCTAGATTCTAGCCAGAAACAGTCTAGGTGGAATGCTACATATGTAGGTTATTTATGTACTTGTTAAAGAAGAACCTTAATTAAAAGAAAAGGAGAGATTAAGTAGTAAAACAGGTGCTAAAGGATACTATTATGAACTGTGAAAGTCTATGTTTACTAATTAAACTGCAGAGAAGATAAGTTGAAATGTGTAAGCAAGTATTCCCAGTATGATAGTGAACTATAGGCTAAGCACCATGTTCTGTCATTCCTCAGAAAAAAAAAAAAAAAACACTTCCTGATATATTTTTACAGAGTGTTTAAGGCAAGAACTGAAGGATGGGCAAACAGGAGCATATCTAAGAAAAGAGTGCCACAATGACAGTGTCAGATTAAGACAAACACCAAAATCCCTACCTCACTGTTTTTATTCTCCCCAGCAAAATGTTTGATCTAGTTGGGAACAATTTCTTCTTGGTGCAATTCAATCAGAAACTAGTACTGGAGGAATTCAAGTACAGTTTAAGAGCTTTGCCTACTATCTTTAATGATACTATACCACCTCAGGAGTTACTAAATGATAATACCAGTATCAGTTACATTTAAGACTTCAGAATTAACTAATGATCTTAAAATACATTCATCTCATAATTCTTTCTAAGGATAAGTGTTATATACCAAATTTATGTAACACTTCAGTTGTCTAGATATTTTATAATCCTTCTATGGAATAATTTATCTATTGTCTTCCTAGCTCCTATTTGAAGCAGTGCTTAATTGCAGCTTCTTTCCATCTTAACAGAGACAGTCATATAAGCATCAGAGACTAGCAGACATTCTCAAGATAAAAAGGTATTCTTATCCTCCTCATACAAGGTCAAACATTTAATTATACTTGAATACTGATGATTTTTTTTCTTTTTTTCTTTTTAAGTCAGATTTAATTAGGCATAGATAACAACTTACCTATCCTGAAAAATTCAAAACTGTCTACAAAACAAGAAATCATTTTTTCTACCATACACTTAACAATTCTATAAAAACAACTGGGTTGGTATTAGGATCAATGATTCAGAAGGTCGGGTACATTTTTAAAATAAGAATTTCTTAGAACACCAGTAAAATAAATATTTCAAAATCAATATCTCCAAAACGTTTTGAACAAAATGTAATTCAACTAAATCCACAGAAAGCTTTGAACCTAGCTTTCCTAAACTGAAATTCTCTAAATTTGGATATCTTTTTATGATTGAGGAGATAAGACATACATCCTGTAGGAATCAATGCTTCAAAGGGAATTGAAAGTTTACTGATATGTAATAGATACTAAGCACTTCAAGGAATTAATAAAGATACTCAAATGCTTAGCTTCTAGGACTACTGCAGGGCTACTTTGTAGCCTGAAAGCACTCAGCAATAAATATTACTGTAGCAGAGATCTGCAAAGCACTGCTAAGACATGCTATCCAGTACTATAGGTACTAAAGTATCTTTCTTGTTCTTCTGTCTTCTTTTCTTTTGTTTCATTTGCATCTGTGCATAATTTTTTAAAAAGACTGACAACTAGGTTATGTGAAAGTTTTGTCAATTTTATGGACTGTCTTCCCTTGTTTACTGAGATGCTAGTTCTGGGCACCAACACATGAAACTTTTCCTTGCAATCTTTAGTCAATATTGTCAGTTTACACTTGAAAATTTTAGATTTCCATGTGATCTGCATGAGAACTACATATCATCTTTACTTTGCGTGCCTCTATTCTATCTATCAGAAATTCAGTAGCAGTTCAATACTTAAATAAATGTATTTATATATACACATTCCCTTCTATTCTTTCTACTACTGACTGATTTCAGGTAAACATTTAAATTTAGAAAGGCAAAAGAGTTTCCTATGGAAGGGCAAAGCACAATAATAGCCCTTTCCCATGGAATAGACCTCCTTTGCATAGGTTTAGGGGGTGATATCTGAGAAAGAGCATCCCTCCCAGAGGGTCAGTGGTCCTAGGCGGGAGCTGCATTCCTGAAAGAGCCTGTAACTTAGGTAGTTCATATAAAGTTATTTCAATTTCCTTGCCGTTCCCCCACAGCTATAGCAACAGGAATGTGAGTATGTCTGAAGTGTAAGAGAGAGCACAGATGGGGTACAGACAGGGTAGCACATGGGAATTCCAGGACCATATTGGCAGGCGTCATAACACATCACCAGGCTAAGTGTCTGCAAGATCCCTGAAGGCACCAGCACATTGGAGAGTTAAGGAAGGATTTGAAGAGGATGACGAAGAAGCCTAACAGGCTTCTTCCTGCAAAATATCCTCTCCAGCATGAGGGAAAACACAAGAAAAAAAGCAGGGTTTGTTTAAATACATTGTGGGAAGTGGAGAAGACACTAACAACAGGAGCCAACTAGAAGCAGGGGTGAGGCATTTGATGCTAGGTGGGAAAT
>JAVCKT010018878.1:0-10188 GCA_032273925.1 Rhynchotus rufescens | reverse complement strand
TGGTGATTTGGCTAGCAATTGATGAGGTTTGCTCTTCTGAGATTGTTCTTGATAAAATACATCAAAACCAAGAAAAGGCTTTAAAACTGCTAGAAAAAAGGATGTCCAAGATCTAGCAAGATGTACTAGATCTACAGACTTCTGCTGCAAGAATTAAGAACACCAGTATTTTGCAGTGTTGGGTTTTAACTCATGACATTGAGCCACATTTTATGCTATTTTCTGTGTGACTGCTCCATGTTCCTCTATGAAGGTAGGGCTGGCAGGAGAGGGTCAGATACTGGTGGAGAGAGACACTTGAGGTTCATAAGGGGTTAAATGGGATGGGTTTAATACAGGACTTGCCCTGCAGAGTGTCTGTGGAGCCCTGGGAATGCAAGAAGGAGTCTCCAGCTGGAGGCTGCTGTAGGTGCAGGTCAGCTGCACAGGCTGGATGCATGAGCAGGACTCGATTCATGGTTCATAAGGGCCCCTTAAATCTACTCTAACTGTTTCCTTACCTCAGGTGTTCTCACTGCAATCTTTATTCCTTCAACAGGAAGTCTATTCCTTCAACAGAGGAATGTAGTTTTAGAGAATAAGTATTTATGTTGCAGCTACTTCAATTTAATTTTATTTGTCCAGTTACTCCACATGAGCTGGCTGATGGGTTTGAAATCAGTTTGTTGCTTATATCTAGCTTCTTACACAAAGCTTTTGTTGTTACAGAGCGCATATGTTGGGGGTTAGGATCTCACTTAACAAGACAAGGTTTGTAACTATCTGGAGTTGGAAGCACTGTGAAGAGTTGCCATAGAAACTCATCACTGGGATGGGTTCCCAGGGTCCTAATAAATGTCTTCAATTTTACATGCTGGCAGAGGTTGATCTAGGGTATGCTTGAATGGAAGCCTGGGACTAAAGAGATTGGTTATGGGAGCATCTCTGCACTGATGTGGAGAGAGGGCATTGATCTGAAGCAGCTGATCCCTTCTCTTGGTGATCAAGCCTGCAGGCCTCTTCAAAAAAAAAAGTTAAAATCTCATGGCTTATTGTAACCAACAAGAAGTCCAGGGGACACAAGGAAAACCCTCATCATCAAGGGCAAAATGATATTTTCTGTTCAAGTATAAACTGCTCAGGAGACTTCAGCACTAGAGCAGATGGGTCTTGTTGCCATCAGCTGGGTTAGTCAGAGTTAGCTTTTATGAAGCTGAAGACACTGCCGCTAACTGTGGTGGATGAAAAATCTGGGGAGGCTCTGCATAGGAAAAAAAAAAAAACCAATACTGTGGAGTTACAGACGTCCTGCTAACTTTCAAGGTTAATTGGACTTTTAGTTTTAGCTGCTGTCACAATAGATCAGTCATGTCATACAGTAATCAAAAATAACACCTTCCAATAGGCTTGTTAAATATTCTAACATAGGAGGCAATTGTTCCAGTAATAATGGCCGAGGCAGAGAATACTCCTTTGTGTATTACAGACATTTATAGCAGCAGCACCACCTGTCCCCCAGAACTATGAGGTGTACTGCTCTGTGAAGCAAAGATTAGAGTTTTTATTTGTTGTTTATTTACTTGTAATAGCAATGTATAAGCCTAACCAAATCAAAATGATTCATCATGAAAAGGTCATGAACAAATAGCTCGCTAGTCCAGATGATAACAGGAAGAAACCCTGGATAGAGCCATACCCTAACAAGAGAGTTGGGCTGTATTTTTAAATTAAAATGTCAAATGGAAGCATATTGAACAATATGCCTGACAAGTTCTATAAGCTTGGAAGACAGAATGGAGAGTGTGAAGATAAAACAGTTTAGAACAGAAACTTACTGTATCTCAAGTGAATAGTCTTCTATGCTCTCTTTCCATCTCCTCAGAATTCTACTTGGGATTAGAAATGCACAAAGTTCTTATTCTCATTGCATTTCTACTCTGAGAAGGGTATTGCCACATTCTGCTTCTCAGGACAAAAATTAGGATGGAAAAGAAAGTCTTGGATCAGCTTGAAAAAGTCTTCTCTACTTTCTTTCTCTTTTTTCACAATGGATACAGTTCCTAAGGTGAACTTTAGGCTAAGAATAGTGTTTGTTCCAACTGGATAGAATGCAAAGACATAGAGATCAAATTATATTTACACTGTGGTGACTTCAGCTAATGTCAGACATCTCAATCTTCTCTTACTCTAGTAGGAAAAAAATAAAATAATACTCAGTTTCCAGAGCATAGAACATAGGTGAAACATCTTCAAGGAAAGACTGTTTGAGAGAATTAAATGGCAGATGTGAAGTTAAAAATGGGAGTGAAATGAGAAACAAAGGAAGTTTTCCTAAAGTTATAACTTGCATTTCAAATTCAGTTTTTGAACAGAATATGACAAATGTAAATATTGTATGCCAGTCACTTCTTTGAATTGCATTTTAAGAAGTGTCATTTTCCAGACATCTGTGTATGCCATAAAACGGTGGCACAATATTGTCTGCATTTGGTCTTCATTTCCTGACAGACACCGACAGAAGATGAAGTCTGGCAGGAAATCTTGGCCCAAAGACTCAGAAACAACCAAACTACAGTTTCTAGGTTTGTTTAAATGGGTTTTATTTTCTTGATGAAAAACTGAGATTTACTACCAAAACCAGGAACTCTTCTTAAATATTGGTTTGTTCAAGATCCTATCTACTAGTCAAATAAGTTGTGAGGATGGACATACATGCCCTTCAGATATATAAATTGACTTGACTAGCACTTGCACCAGTGTGGCAAGAGATGCTAAGGAGATTAGAACTGGTATGGAGTAGAAATATGGTCATTAGGTGGTCAGGAAAAGCAGAGAGGAAGGACATTCCAGAAAAAAAAAAAAAAAGAAGAAATTAGTTGACTAAGATGGAAGAAAGAGCAGGTCAGGATGAGAAAAAGAAGTCCTGATCTGAATTCAACAGTAAGACTACATAGCAACGTAACCATGACACAGGAATAAATATGTTTTACATGCCAGCACCTGCAGGGCTATGGACCGTGTTAGCTCTCTTGAAAATCCATATCTGAAAGCAGAAAAACAAAGAGCATCAAAGCAGTTTTGCTCTCCAAGCCCATGATTCAGAGTTCTAAACATCAGCCTGTTCCCCTATCCCTCAGGCTGTTTTCTTTGGCAGTTGCTCAGCTTTTCCATTAAGATTTGTGCATTATTACACAGGCTGACAATAAGTTGTTGCATTTATGGTCAACTTTGCCAGATACTGCTTGAACCTGGTGGCAATTTCCTGGTAGGTAGGAATTAATTCTCCAAGGGAGGAGAAAAATCTGTTTTTTAATATATCTTTTACTACTCAGCCTGAAAGGAATGTAAGCCAGAAACAGATTGTTTTTTCTCTTTCTTCAGTAAAAACTTTTTTCCTGGGGGGTCCCAAAGGTCTTGAAGACCCTTTTTTTATTGATAGAAGTGGTATGTATCTACCTAACTTGGTTTTGGAGAGAGCTTTAGAGACACTGGAAGACCAAAACTAACTTGATAAGTGATTAAGTGGTAAAAATTCAGAATGAATTCTAATTTGCCTAACTTAGGTAGTTTACCCACTACTTGGCTAATTTTACTACTACTCACTGAACAGTTCTTCTAACATAAGTTCTTAAATCTCCCCATAGTGTTAGTGTGCTACGTGCTCCCAGAGACCTCCTGGATTACGCTTGCTCTTGCGATGAAGCCACCTGACTTCGGCTCTTAGGCTGAAGACTGTTTCAACAAGTGCCAGCACTAGGCAGAGCAGATCTAGGGGCTGCTGTAGCTTATATGGCCCATGAAGGTACAATGGAAGAGATGTGCAGCCAGGGTTTAGCATTCAGGGTTTCTGCAGCCTTTGTCCTCAAGGGCTGTCCTCAGATTACACCATCTGTCAGAGCATTCCCAGTAGGATTTGTTTCTGCAGAAGAGGAAAAGTTTGCTGACTGATATTTATCTGCCATGTAATACAGCTCATTCGCTCTAATACGGACACGTACACCTCCCAACTGTGTTTACACAGCAGTTAATTTCCACTTGCTGTTGCTGCTGCTTATGAGGAGGACCATGCAATTGTTCCTAACAATTCTCTAAAAATAAATGTGCTGCCCTTAGTGGGGTCGTTAATATTCTAAACACTGAGTCTCATGATCATTTATAACACAACAGCTTTAAAGAACAGTGCCAAATGGGTCTTGGTATTCTCGAATCATCTTTTGCTCAGTTCCTTTCTCTTTACCTTGGCTTTGTAGAAGGAAAAACAATAAATCATTTTACATTTAAAAAACTCCTTTTATCCAGAATTAACCAAAAGGATTAATAGCTCTCTTTTTAAGCCCTCTGTTTAGAGAAGAAAAGAAGAAAAACATCAGTCATGACAGGAATGGAACCAGCCTCTGGAGCAGAACTTATCTCCATTTATTTATTTATTTTTTACCTGTAAATATTATAGCAGAATTGACTAGTATATGGAAGTTTCTGAGTCACATACAGACTGTAGAACAGAATTTGGTGGGACATTAATCATAAATCCTAATTCTTGGAAAAAAAAAAATGCCAGGAGCTTTTTAATGCTTTGACTCAAAAAGTTCCCTTTCTAAAGTCTTCTCTCAAAGGTAATAGACTGAATAGCAGTGTCCGTAATAGCGCTCTTTGAACACTGACTCAGTATGGGTCTGTAGATTAAACTTTCCTCCAAGGCTTGACAGGACCACTGACTTTTATAGCTAGTTCCCTAACCAGGTCTGTGATAATGGTTACATTCTTTTGAGCATATTTGATGTGAGTGGCTTTTTACAACTAAAGGAATTGAATCCTGTGCTCCTAGTTCTGCTTAAAAGGGATGCTGGCTGCGAGGAATGAATAGCTGATATTGATGAACAGTGCTGGACAGCACAGCGCTTAGCAAAAATGAGTCACACCTTGGCATCCTTCAGGAATGACCATACAAATAATTAAAGAATTAAACTTACTGGAAAGAAATCTGATGAAGAGTCAGTTTTTGTTTTTCTTCTTTCAAATTCAAATTTATTTTTTTATTTAAAAACACAGTGAAGCACTCCAGGAACTATATAATTCTGGACAAAGATCTCTGTCTTGTCTGGAATGGACTGTCTGCCTTTACTGAAATGACAGGGCTCAGACTCGTTTGTTTGGTACAGAGCAAACTCATTTGTTTGGTACCTCCACCATATTTTCCATGGTTACACAGACTACCAAACTGAATGTCCAGTGAAGATGGGCTTATTTTAAAAAGCTTTCAAAACACAAACTTATCTATATAGATATTTCAATTTCTATTAGGTTTTAATTGGGAAAATAGTTCACAGGGTTCACAATCAATTACAAACTAAACTTAGCAAATAACTTTGCTAGATAAAAAAGTTCAATTGGCACAGAATTTTTTCATCCTTGTCAATATTTCTTAAAAAGGATGATTAAGGGGTCTTTCTCACGGTTTCAAAATTTTGCTTCAGAATTATTTATACATTTTTGAGAATATAAAGCTGAACTTTATCAAAATTAAAAGATCAAATCAAAGTTGAAAATCACCAAAATAAGAGTCGTTTTATTTGAAAAAAAAAAAAAAAGCTCTCAAGTTGACAGTAAGTTCTGCACTTACCTGCTCTTTATTTTAACCCAGCTATAACCAACTGTTGTTCATTTTTGCTGCTGAATCAAAATGGAAGCAAAACCAGTTATGCACATTTGTTTAATCAATGTTTAATTGAGATCATTAGTATTTTGAATGTGTAAATTTGTGGAGAGAATTCCTAATCCAACAAAAGACAAGAAAATGTGGAGGATAAGAGATGTTGAGAATTAGCTACATCTGCACTGAGTAAACCCCCAGCAGAGTAATGAGATTCCACTGCCTCCTGGTTTATGGTTGAAAACTATAAAAGGCAATAACCAAGCACTGACATAAAGCATGTTACCAGTCTTTGGTCTGTAGTGATAACACAGCAGCTGAAAAAGAAGGTCAGCTCAGCACGTTGTTTGATATCCCTTTATTTTTATTCTATCTGTCTGCAATATATTGCTTGGTAGAATTCAGCTAACCTCCATCTGCTTATCTTAAAAGCAGAAAAGTACCGGAAATATTAACATGTACAAGACATATAGGCATCATTACTGGTATACATCTGGCAATCTTAAAAATGGAAACATAAAAAAAAAATGTGCACAGAAATCATTCATAGCTAATACAAAGGGGTGTGTGCGGGGAAGCTCATAATAAACAAGTTCTAAAGATTTTTTTTTTTTCAAATAGAAAGGTCACATGAAGTTTAAGTAGGTGCCTCTTGGTACAAGTGCTAAAAATCATGGAGGAAGGCTTCACAGCTTCCCACAGCCCAGAAGCGACCTTCAAAAGCAAATAAAAAGAGCTAAAAAAGATAAAAGTAGCTAAACCAGCTACTTATATATAGCACTCTGGTTAACATAAAATAAAATAAAAACTTTAAAAAACAGTTTAAAAATAAATAGCTGCAGAAAGCCAGAGACAGTTAACATTTCACTAGTGGTGGGGAAAAGGATCATCTGCAAATTGCTGTAGTTGCAGAGACACCCACCAAAGCTGTCATCCCTACCATTCACTGTGTTTTCAATTTACAAGTTCATTTTTATATTCTCATGAAATACTTCCTGTTTACTTTTATAGTCTCACATATAAATATATACTTTTCTTAGTCATCTCTGAATCTACTGAACATAGGCTGCTTTTCCTCTGGCATCTCAAAAGAAAATAGAGATCTGAAAGTCAAGGAAGTACCAAAAAAGGGTTTGAACTCCATTTTGGCCACTGATGCAACAATGTCTTATAGAAGAACGAACAAGACTGTAGAAAATATGTAGTACAGACAGAAAAAAATAGCTATATCGCCCTTTGCACCTCCATGGCTCAGAAAGGCATGCACATATATAGAGGAATGATGCAGGTAGCAGTCTGGGAGTACCATCATTTCTGCTAAAAGAGGCAGCAAAGCCCTGCAAGGCAGCTGAGCAAAGGTAGCTGTGTGGAAAGCAGAGCATATGACACAGTGGCATAAAGCAGAGCAGTGGCGTAAAGACCCGCAAAGAGTAATTACTGGAAGAGGAACTCAATTAACCGGAACAAACAACTGGTTGTGCAATTAAGGAAAACCCTGTATATCATTATAAACCACTTGTCATACAGCACTTCTGCACAGTCCCTCTGTAGTAGCCCTGTTTAAACAGGTAGGACTAAGCTGGATCCATGTTTTCATGGCCGAATTATGAATCACTAATGATGATGGCTTGTGTACTTTTCCTAATAACCTTTAACAACAACACACTTTTCTACTCCTCCACTTTACTAAGGATTTGGTGCATGAAAAGAAGTGCAAGCAGTTCTACAGAAGAATACAGTGCTCTGTATCTTCCTTTGAAGTGCACTGGTTTTACACAAAGGCCAGCTGCCAAAGTGGAGAGGCAAAGGTCCTTTCAAATCATTTATTTAAAACAAGGCAAATGGTTTTATTTTGTTTCAAACTCGCTCAAACATCACTGTCTGGAAAACTAGATTTACATGTTGAACTCTTCCTTAGGTTGAAGATACTGGTTTTGTTTATTCTCTAAAATTTCAATAAAAGCTAGTTACAGTGTTGATGAAACTTAGGTAAGAGAGGGAAATCACGTTTGTGCTGCATTTTGTCATAGCTTTTCCAAGTACGTGAAAATACTATCTTAAAAAATCCTGCCATGTTTGTGTATTTCCTAGTCCCTCCCTCTCACCCCCATTTCCCTTTCCATCTTTATATGTCAGGAGAAGTAATGTATAGGCAGAACTATATACTCAGAAATACCATGGGTTGGCCTATCACCGTCAGCTGGAAAAAGCTCTTTTTCCCACCTGCCTTCCATCCACATTGAGATTCGTAAGCAATATGTTTTTGAAAGCACAGCCAGTGCTGCGTACTTCAGCACAGGTTGCTGATACTGAGACGTGTCATACTGACTGCAGTAAAGAAATGCCATCGTTTTACCCAATGAACAATACGGGCAATAGTTTCTTACACTACCTCTTGCTAAAAGCATTTTTAAATCACTCTGGCAAAAACCATCTCTAAGGGATCTTTGCCTTCTGTGGCTCATTATTCCCTGGACTCTGTTTAGAGAAGCTGCTAATGAGGCTGATGGTTAGTGACAAATCTGGTGACAGGGCTTATAATACAAACATCTGTCTGGATGCTCTGCACTGGACACAGACCCACAAAATGGCTTCTGTACAAATGCCTTTGTATTCCAGAGCCTACAGAATCGTTTATCTTCATTAAGCCACAATTCCTGCAACTAATAATTAGTGACAACTAGTCTGGCAATGGCTGTACAGGAAAGGAAGTAAGAGAGTAAACCAAGTTAGAGCTGGAGAAGGGGGCAGGCTGGAGGAAAAGTGAAAACATTTTATTCTCTGATGGTGTTTGTGCTCTGTGACTGTGCAAGGTATTTGATCTTTTTCCCAGGGAGGCTTGTGAGGAAGTGCAGAACAAATCACTGGTTTTTCCTGACAAAGTGGCCATGGCCACTGGATGTGCCAAGGTGACTGCGTGTGTTCAAGTGGCTGTGGCTGGCACAGGATGAGCTCCGCAGCTCCCCTGGCACTCCAGGCAGAGGCTGCAGTGATCTCTGGCTGCCTCTCCCTCCGTATTGTCAGCAAATAGCAGGGCCATAGCTGGGATTTATGATCTCCAATAGGAATGGGAGGTAGCTTGTCACGGGAATGAGGATATGGATTATGTCCTTTCTTCTGAATATTTCTGTGATTCCAGTTCTAGATCCCTGCCCAGTTCTGTTGTACTTCTACTGAAAATCCCAGTGACCATTGAAAGAAAGATCATGTATAAAAGCTGGTTTTCCAAGGTAGCAGAAAAGACTATTTCCATTGTCTATATTATTATGCTAACTCCTATAAAGATTTCAGATTTGGCCAATAGTTTTAAGAAATCTTGATGTGAATTGTTGCTGGGTTTTGTCCAGTCTATAGAAAGCAGATTTCTTATCATTTCTAACCAGCATTTACTTCCCTCACTAAAAACGCATTTTCATCCCTAGGGCCCATTGCCTAATAGCTATTGCACTACTTCATAGTGCTTTGGTAAATAAAACATGTCTCTAAATGAAAGAAAGCCTCTGACATTCTCCTTTACCCTATTCTACAAAGAATAGAACATGAAATCTCTCTTCTCCAAGCTAGAAAGAAAAGTTTTAACCTGAAAATAAGATCACTATATCAGCAAAGTAGAAAAAGTTCTGGACAGTATTCCAGTTGGACTAGTGGGAAGAAACATCTAACTCATTTCAAATAGCCTTGACAAGTTTATAATGAGCTTCTATCAGAGAGTGACCTGGAGTCACAGAGACCTGGACTTGATCCAAAAGATTTCTTTCTGGTCCAAGTCTTAAATATTGTACAAGTTGATTTAATGAAATTTAGCAATATGTGAAAGCATTTTCTTTCAGGATTTGTAAGAGGTGAACAGTGTCCAATAGTTACTAGGAAAGACTACAAGTATCTAACTAGGAAAGACTACAAGTATCTAACAGCAGAGAAAACAGAAATAAAAAAATTAAGGAAGCCAATAGGAGAGAGGTCATTCAGATGCCTCTATTTTCCATAGTAAAGAGTAATATATAGCAGCTAATGATTCACAGGCCACTGGTGGTCCACAGAACCATGCTAAATGACTTATAACTGCTCAGTGAAATTGTGTCTCTTTCCTATAATTAAAATTTAGCAGTAATTATGCATAGTAGGCTATGAGAAATGTAGTGGGTTCACAGTAGTCTGTGGTCCCCAAGGCTTAGAACTCAGTTAAACCATCTTCATGAATATGATCATTTCCATTTTACAGTTTGAATGAATAAAGTGATGTGTCCAAGGACACACACGAGTGAATAGCAAACTCAAGAAAGGGACAAGCTCCTCCATATCCTCATGTTTGACAACACATGGGAAAGTTGCTAGATCTCTTAAGATTGTGCTATGTATGTTCCTAGTACATGACAGCAGCTACAAGGAGATAAGGGGTTAACGCGGGCAGTATGGCTCTTCATGCAAAGGAGACGCATTTGGTGGAAAGGTTCAGATGTTCGGCATAAAGCTCTGGACATTTGTTCAAGTGTCCAAGGTTTGCACAGGCTGCCCAGCTTCAGCCTGCTCCTGTTTTGCCAGAGAAGATGCATCACGCT